>JARAOQ010000054.1:0-118604 GCA_029783445.1 Fomitopsis palustris
GCGAGATGGGGTCGGTAGCTTCCGCGTGCGAGATCAGCTGCGCGGGTTTGCTTTGAAGGCGACGTGCAATACGGTTTGAGAGCCCGGAGGGGCGGGCGATCGCCGCAGTCGAAAGGAGCGCGATGGTGAACAGCGTGGTAGAGACTCGGAATAACATCGCGGGTGCGAGGGACATCCACGTAGAGTTGTAGGTTTTTGCAGCGGGGCAAAGATGTCTGTCTCAGGCTCGCAGCTCTGCATACGCAGGCCTACTCCCGGCGCCGTCCACGCGTCAGCCTGGAAGATGAATCTTTTTGATGACAGGCATATGCTAGAGCGAAAGAGAAAGTCACGTACCATGATGCTGGCGCCTCTAGTGCGCTAGTATGCGGGCAGCATCACTACATAAAAGCCATCTGAGGATCAAATGGATGGAGAAGGTCAAGCATCATGATGCCTTCATGTTTTCAATTGAGGGCTGGGCGCGAGCTAATAGATAACAGGCGTCGGTTGAGTTGACTGCAATGAGGGATCCAGGGAGCTGTCACAAAGAGGTATCGGCGTCAAAAATATGTGATCACATTTATAGAATGGCATTGACTCGAGTGAGGGCAAATTGTTATACACAATGAAATGGCTTCACACCCATGACACAACGCGAGCTCGACGCGGTCTCGTGACGAGAGAGGAGGACGGCAGCCAGCAGGAGACCCCGGAGACCTCAAGATTGTGGGAATGTTGCTAACGCGCACACGTGACAAGACGCGCGAAGGCAAACACCGGTTGAAGTTGAACCACGACGACGACCAGCCACCACTCAATGCTACGACCCTAACCCACCTTCTTCGATCTTCAGTGGGTTGGGCCTCGGCATTAATTGTTATACTTCTTGGCTAGTATACTCTCCTCTTGGCCTGATCCGACGTCAACATGGCCGCTACCACACAAATCTTGTACAACTCGCCCGCACTTCACTCTCTCAAGCGGGACCAACTCGTCAAGCTATGCAAGACGCACTCTCTCAAAGCAAACGGCAAGAACTCCGAGCTCATTGAACGCCTCAAGAAACATGCGCTGGAACTCGGGCAGGAGACCTTCATTGATAACTCGGACACCCCCGACAAGACCCGCCAGAAGGAGAAAGAGAACATCAACAATGGATTCAAGGTGCAGATGCCGAGGCCGAGCGAACAATGGGAGATTGTCATGGAAGACATACAAGAGGTGCCTGAGCCACTGGGCACCATATCCTCAAAGGGCACCATCACGAGTATCCGGGGCGGAGGGGAGGAGTTTGGTTCCAAGAGTAAGTTATCCATGTTCAGTGAATTCTCTGTACAGCAGAGATACCTCTCCGCCGCCTACTACATTCCCCGTGCCCGAATCCCGGCTCTCTCTGCTGCGGCCTATGTCACCGGTACATACACCTCCCTATCCATCGAGACATCTGTGACGTGGTTTCCGTCCGTACGCCTTGTGTCTTCCACGCCGATCGCTGAGCGTCTCACTCCCAGCTTCGACCGTGAGCTCCTCAATCCGCGCACTCGCCAACTCGCTCGGCATCAAACGCACATCCGACAAGGCCAACGCAAGCCTCACCAAGCACGCCGTCCCGTTCGAGGACCTTACGCCCGCTACGCCGCCCCACTTCGAGCCCGCGCCACTCAGCACGCCCGATGTCGAGGCGCTCAAGGCGGCCGCGCGTGCTGCAGCAGACAACGACGACGACGGAGACGTCTCCATGTCCGCGCCTGTCCCGGGGAGCCCGTCGCGTCCTGGCGCACCTGCTCCGGAGAACGCACGCCTGAGCATGGGCCAGGGCCCCACCACGACGATCCGACTCATCAACTCGAAGCAGGGCGCGGGAGAGGCCCCGGGGACGCCAGTGCTGCCTAGATTCCAGACTGACTTCGACCTTATCCTGGGCTCACCAAACCCGACGATGACCCCAGGGCAGGTCGTCAGCGTATGGCCTGCATCCCCTGAACGACCAGACGGGCGAATCTACCCGCCGGTGCCATTCGAAGACCTGATCCCCACGAAGCCCTCGTCTAGCAAAGCAACTGGCAGCGACGTGGACCCGCCCAATGTCATAGGGGGTACTCCCGCGAAGAAACCTCTCACAAAGGGCACTCCAACCGACGCGCCAGACATGTTTTCGCCCATGCGCCCCGCCGCCTCCGCCAAGGGCACCATCACCACCAAACCAGATGCAACCAAGCTCAGCGTCCCGCGCGATGAGCCCTTCCTCTTCGGCTCACCCCTCCCGCGACACAGCCTCTCCAATCAGCAGTTCAGCGCGACGGCGCAGGGGCTCGTCGAAGAGATGCACCGACGGCTCGCCGAACAGGGCAAGGGCGGGACGAACAAGGACTCCTCCGCCAAGACGTCCGCCCCGCCGGTCTTCGGCACCCTCACGAAGGACGCGGGCAGGGGGAGCCCGGACCGGTTCGCGAAGGCGCACGAGGCGGCGTTCAGCAAGATGGACTCGATCGCGAACCACTACGCCGCGCGGCGCCCGCTCCCGCAGCCCCCGCAGGCGGCAAGCGCGGCGAACCACCTGAAGCGCAAGTCGGACGCGCTCGGGCTCGGCCCCGCCCCCGCGCAGAAGCGCAAGAGCAGCGCGGCCGGCGCGCGGGTCATCAGTGCGGGCTCGCGCAAGCGCATGGCCGTCCCCGGCGGGTTCGGCGCAGACGACGATGAGGAGGACGAGCTGATCGAGGACCCTGCGGACCGCCGCTCGTCGAAGCGCGTGCGCGTCTCGGAGGTGGACGGCGTGCACAATGGGCGGAGGGTGTCGATCGCGCCGTCTGCGGGCCGCATACAGGAGGGCGCTGAGCCAGATGAAGAAGAGGCGAAGAAGCTGAAGGAGCGGGAGGCGATCCGGCGGAGGCTCGAGGCTAGCAAGGCGCGGAGGCGCAGTAGCAGAGGACGGGTGAGCGTCGGTAGCAAGGCTGCCCCTGGTGAGTCTGTCTCATAGAATGTGGCTATCCCATCTCTGATTGCGTTGTTTGCAGCTAAATCGAAACCGTCACGGTTCGGATTCTTCGCGTCTGCGAAGACGCTCGTGAAGAATGTCTGGAATATGGGTGGCAGCTCGGGAACTAACAGTAAGCCTGCCCCACCAGCGAGCTCGAGCATCCCGGTCGCCAAACCTACCCCGGCGGCGGCCCCATCGAAGCCCGCTGCCCCTCCGCCAGCCCCTCAGAACCACAGCGTGAGAAGCAACGCCTCGACAGCACGCAAGTCCTCCGTGTCCACCTCCGCGAAACTACAGAAGCCACGACCAGAGTCACAGGCTGCCGCCTCAGTCAAGGGGAGCGACACCATCAAGTCTTCGCGGTCCTCCGTGGCGCAGACCCGGGCGCCCATACCCTCGTTCGCAAGCCCGCCCTCCGGGACCGCCAGCTCGCGGATGAGCACCTCTACTGCGACGTCAAAGATACCGTCGAGGCCCAGTTCCATCGCTGGCGTGTCGTCGCTGGGCACGCGCGCGAGCCTCGCCACCGTGAAGTCGCAAGGCTCAACCTCATCTATCGGTACGAGGCGCAGCATGGCCGCTGCTTCCGGAACAGGTGCCACGACGAGCTCGCGCACATCTGCACCCTCGATGCAGGGCACACGTGAGAAAGACCAGCCTCCCCCCTCCCGAACTCGGACGTCGTCCTTGCTCGCGCCGACGGCCAGTTCCCTCGCCCGGATGGTTGGCAAGCCCGACTCGAGTGCAGGTAGGCCGTCCGCTCTGCCCGCCGTCGCAGAGCAACCACCGCCCGCAAAGCGCGCCCCCAGAAAGTCGGTCGCCGCGACGAAAGCAGCGCTCCGCGCGGCCACGAACAGCCCCCGCTCGCCGCAGTCGCCACGCACGACGAAGATATTCTCGCAGCCGCTTACAGCGGACGCCCTCTCGAGCCCCTTATCTCTAAGGAGCCAGAGCCCAGTGCACCACACATCGCTCACCGCAGCGGCGGCGGCACTCGCGAGCCCGTCCCGCATCCCGACGGCGGTCCCGCCGCGGCCTAAGGGCCTCATCGCGAAGAAGCCGCGCATCTCGCGGACACGCGTCATCGCCAAGACTGGCGCGCAGCCCGCGGGCCCGTCTACGCTGGCTCCTGCGCCGCGGGTGCGCTCGAGCGTCGGGGCGCGCAAGTCGTTGGGTGGCGTGAAGACCGGGCGGGCGAGCGCGGGCGGTGAGGCTGTGCGGCTCGCGGTGAAGAAGCGGGCACGCCAGAGCGAGTATGCGCTGCGGCGAAGCCGGGCGAGTGGTCGAGCGAGCATGCTCGACAAGGATGCCATGGACATTGACGATTAGATGCATCTTTTCCGTTCAAGTTCTACTACTAGTATGCCTGATATGACTGAGAGGTCGTTACGTCGTCTTGAACTTTACGCAGTGATTATGTGTCATATGTATATGTGTCTCGATATGACGAAGCCGATCCATTCTTGCAAGTAGCAACATTGAGACCTTCATCCCTCGAGGCAGGCTACGTTGTATGTAGGTCACATGATAGGTTTCGCACATAACTCGGCGCTTGTTGTGCATTCGTGACGTGGGAAGTTATGTTGCACTCGGACTTCACTCCCGTCAATGTCGGAAGTTTGGAAACCATCCAAATTCTTTCTAGACATGGTCTGAATTCAAATCTGTTTCTCAGATAACGAAAGCGCTAGAAATGGAAGATGACCGGGCCAAAGTTATTGTAGTATTAGACCAGTGACCAGACTTCGAAGCATCTGGTCCCTGGTAGGAAAGGCTTCGTTTGATAGTGACCCAACAGTGAAGAAGCAATGGTTGGGTCACCTTACGGCAAGCGGTGCGGGCTCTTATCCGAATACACAGCCAAACGGTCAAGCTTGACAGCGGTCCTAGACAGCACGTCAAGACTCCCATCCGACGAAACGCACGGTTCATGTCATGCTACTTGAGCAACGAGAGCTGGCTCGAGGGTCTACCGCACATGCGTCCATCGGTGTGTTGGCTATGAGGTGTGTGATTGCCAGAATTCAGCCCCTCGCTATATATGAGCTGCGACGCTTGCTAGTGAAAAGGCCCCTCCCATACCAGCTGACCTGCAAATGAAACTACAATCAAGGTTCAGTGCAACGACCTACACGCATTGGAAGTGTCCTTTATGAGCGCCCGATAGAAACTGATTACAGCGCAGCAATTCGTCCGAGTCAGTGACATCGGACTCTGGTCTCCGGGGAAATGTGAGTGCGATGTGGTTTGATACAGCACCCTCTGTGCCATTGAGTCAGTCGGCCGGCTCCGGTGCACACACTGAATCTCCTATATGCATTGTCGCGCTTCGGAGACAATGCCTCAAGCCCTTCCCCCAGTCGTCCAGTGCGCCGCCGCTTCCAGCACCACACAGACTACACACTCGAGCTCGGCATGACTCGACGAGATACTTGCAGCCTAGAAGTGAAGCGTGTGGACTACGTATACGACGACAACGCACATACATGGAGCTACAAAGACACCAAACTCGACGCGGACACGCAGATTCTTCGTGGTGGCAAGAAGGCAGACGGGACGGATGCGTGGCAGTCGCTCTGCTTCGTCATTGTGAGGAAGATACCCCCTCCTGGTTCGCCTCCAGGCGCAGAGCCGACAGTCGCGATCACAGTCAAGAGTCCGCGTCTCCGGACGGTGTGCAAGAATGTCATTGGAGACATCCCTATGCTCTCTTGGACGGTCGATCATCTCGAAGTGCGTATGCTGTCATTCCTCAGTGATGCCGCACTCACCTGCCTCTAGCTCTCCACTGAGCTCTTGATAGCATTCTACTCCCGCTTTGTGGCATACCGAGATGAATTGTCCAAAAAGCAGGACAGGTCGGGCGAAGATGAGAATACCCTCAGTGTGGTCCAAGTCCTCGTCGACTACTTGCAACAGGACCACCAAGCCACGATCTCGCAGATCGAGAGCCTCCTCGTCCATGGGGAGATCACATATCCCCTTCTCTATGCTATCCTCATCCCAGGCACCGTCCTCATCTCCACGGACCCGGCAACAGGCGAGCCCTGCGCGCAGAAGCTCAGCGCTGCTGTCCCTGCATGCGGGGCCCTCATGTTGAACTGTATTGGCCTCGATGTGATAAGTCCTCCGGACGGGAACGCTGTTCCGAGCTCACAAGGCTCGCAGATAGGTAATGTAGTCAGAACAGTGCAGCTAGCTGCTTTCCCAGGAGTCGTCAAGATTAATTCGCTGCCGGTATATCCTATTTCGTATCACCACGACGAGAACGGGCTCAGGGAAGCCCTATTTGCTCGGGCGCAGAAGTGGATGGGATTTCATGGCGTGCACCACGTACATTATCGTGGAACTGCCGTGACCGCCATAATGGGAATGAACGGATGCAAGACCTACATCAAGTATGAGGTGAGTATATTGCGTGCTAGGTGGCCATGTTTGTGCGTTCTGACCTAGCCTTCTCAGATCGATTCTAGAATCATGATTGACAGAGGTAAGACCATGGAAGAAGTGACCCTGTCGTCCAGACGTATTCAAGTAGGCCATACTAGGCACATTCAGGCAGCAGAATCCCAACTATAAGATGCCTCAGGGCCAGCCGATCGTTGTCGAAAGTCAAATTGGCAGAGTACCAACGCGTTCTAGGACCCCTTCACCATCCCCCGGCTGGGCTCCACGCACTCGCCAAGGTCGGATTCATCCGCCGCCTACTCTGGTGCCTTCCGGTATGGATATGCTGCGCGTTAAGTCGGGGGATCAGCAAGCAGAGCCATCGAAGGACGAACTGATCCTAGCCTCACCTGTACTATTTGGCTTCAGTCTTTCAGATAAATTATGGTGTGAGCACATGGGTGACATCTGGTCGTCCCCAGCACTGACACGCCTCCAGTCGAGTTCAACGTGGAGAAGATCGAGCCCATTGAATGGTCGGACGAGCCGTTCAACAACCTCGTGCTCCCTGGAAACAGACGTGACCTCTTACGCTCGCTCGCGGAGGCACACAACTCGGACCTCGACTTTGACGACTTTGTCCAAGGAAAAGGCCAGGGCCTCGTTATCAACCTATTTGGTCCTCCGGGAGTCGGAAAGACGCTCTCCGCGGAGGCGACCAGCGAGCACCTCAGGCGTCCGCTCTACATGATCGGAGCAGGCGACCTAGGTGTCAGCGCGAATGCCGTAGACGGCACCTTGAAACGCGTCTTCCGCATTGCGGCGGGCTGGAGAGCCATTGTCTTGATAGATGAGGTGAGTATGAAATCTATGTTGTACGATCCGAGTTCGTGGTCCGCACACTCATGTTGACGCTACGTTATCAGGCCGATGTCTTCTTGGAGCAGCGCTCATTGAATGAACTGGCTCGCAATGCCATGGTTGCGGTATTGTGGGTAGCCTCGTGCTGTGTATGGAATGTCAGCACACGTATCTCTGACTGTTGGCTCCGCCAGTTTGCGACATCTAGAATATTATCGCGGGATATTGTTCCTCACCACGAACAGGATCACGACTTTCGACCCAGCATTCCTCTCACGCATCCACGTCGCCCTACGCTTCAAGGAACTGACTAAAGAAGCCAAGTATAAGATCTGGGAGGCATTCTTGCACAAGGTCGATGTAGAAACCCTTACAGCAGACGAGCTCGCCAAGCTCGTCAATCGGAACGTCAATGGCCGCCAGATCAAGAATGCAACCAGAACAGCAACGTCGCTGGCAAAGAGCCGGGGTGAGAAGCTGGCCTATCGACACCTGGCAGAGACTCTTGACGCGATGGAGGACTTCGCGAGTGAATTTGCGGCTATGACTTCGGAGGGGACGGGCTAAGCTGGAACTCAAGTTCGGAGTGGGATATCTCAATATAGTCGAGCAGGGCCAATAAGCGCGTGGCCCACAGCAGGAATAATTACTGATCACGGTTGCTCTGTCCCCCAATGCGCAAACAAGTCATGGAGCTCAAGTTTGCGTCCGGTGCAACCCAGGTCGGTCTTGCACAAATCGGTTCTGACTTGCGGTTTGCGCGCGACTGAGTTGTATGCCTGAGACTGCCTTCGCATCTGGCATACTGAGAGATACTGAGACGCCAGAGACTGCCGTAACTCACAGACCGCTGAGCGCTGTCGGCCACCAACTGAGCAAGATGCGACCGCGAATATCATAGCTATCCGCCTCAAGTTGGGCCCCAGGCGCCGTGTGCTAGGCCAATCGTAGATCTGTCGATGGCGGCCACAGCTGCCAGTGGCACCTGGTGGCAGCCACTCCCAAGGCCTCATGTTACACCCGATGTGCCACCTCGACATATCCTCCAATGAAGTCCGGATTAACACGAAACAGCTTCGAGTCGCACATGGCAGTATGCCACTCTTCAGCTACCGCTTTCCACGTCCAGCTTGCTTTGAACCTGACAGAGGTCAGCTACCTTACGTATATATTCTCAAACCATACGCAAGACATAGTATATAATGCCACCTCCCCCGCAAGGCTGCCCTGGACCAGCTGGACCTGGAAAAATCTCACCTACCCACAGACATGAAGCCTGAAGCAGAGGAAGTCGACCTCCGAGCTGCCTGGGCGATGAAGGACGACAGTCTCGCAGCCGACCTTCAAGTTCGGCATCCTGCTTTCTACTTCGTTGACGGGAATGTCACTCTCAGCTGCGAAGACGAGAATATCCTTTTCCGTGCACACCGCTCGATTCTGGTCAAAGGCTGCCCCGCACTGCGCGATCTACTCACCGACGCTGAGCACGGGGACCGCAAGCCAGATATCTTGGCGGGGTGTGTTCATCTCCCGCTCTCGGATACCAGGAAGGATGTAGAGGCACTGCTCGGGATAATCTATCACGACATGTGAGTGGCACGCTTGCCACCCGCTTCTACCAAGCTAACGCCTTTGTGTTCTCGTAGCCGCATCGATACCTTGACGCTAGCGGTCGACGATCTACCCTTGCTCTCGAGCATCTACAGGATGGCTACCAAGTACCACCTCGATCGTGCCGCCGCGGACGTTTGTGCCCGCATCAATTTTCAGTGGCCCTCAGACTACACAGCCTACACTACCATGCGAACCTTTGAGAGGGCTCATCGTAGGGACGCACCTCAAGTCATGAACCTCCCAAAAATATCCATCATCCTCCCCGCCGCGCACCCCGATCCTCTCCCCGACCCCGCCACAGCGCCGCGCGCCACCCTCATCCACCCCGCGCACATCATCGCGCTGCTCCGCAGAAGCGGGTGCACCGACCCCGAGGTCCTCGCCCCGCTCTTCTACGCGCTGACGAGCGCACCTCGAGACGCACACGCGCTGTCCGCCCTGCCCCCATCTGACTTCGCGCGGTACATCCGCGGGCTCGAGCGCGTGCGCAGCTTCCACGCGCAGTGCGCGGCCGTCTGCCCCGCTCCCGAGAACTTCCCGCTCGCCGGGACGCACCCCTTCCAGTGCTGGCCGGGCATCCGCCTCTTCTGGGCGGACCTGTGCGGCGCGCTGATGCAGGGCAGTGGTGGCGAGATTGAAGTGTTTGCCGTGGCGAGGGAGCCTGTCGAGCTGTGGTACCTCCTCGCGCACTCGCTGACGGACCTGGCTGCGTTTGCGAGTCAGTATTGCATCTGCGCTGAGTGCGTGGGGCGGGTGGCCGAGCGCATGGAGCAGATCTCGTATGCTTTGTGGGTGCAAATTCCGCGGATGTTCGATATGCAGTGACGCGTCCGAGTTTATCCTTCTGCTAGTGTTCCCGTTATGGGTGGATGGTTTCTTCTCCTATGATCTACCGTGGCGTGCCACTCCTAATTGTACTTACCGTGCCCTGTGCTATGGTCATAGGCGCTTATGTTTCCCACAATACGTTCGCGAAACCGTGGCCGAGTGATATCGAGTGTTTGATCCTGGGGTTGCCAGAAGCTTTCCTGTTCTTCATTCAGGCCACCACTGCAAGACCTCACGCCACTCACAATTCGTACGAAGTCCCTCCTCTGAGCTGAGCTCGAGTCTCGCGAACAGCTCGGTGTCTAGCTGCCCGCATGCGCACATACGTTGCCCCCTGAACAGTCTGAAAACCCCTGCTCAACTCTGGGTGGGTGTCCAGATTCTCGCAGCGCTTCTCCAAGTGTATGCCACCACTACGTAGGTACTGCGAATACCTGTCGTCCAGGGTCTTGGAATGGTGCTTAGGTGGCGTGGAGAATGTCGAAGCACAAGCCCCAGCTATCTGGAAAGAGGAGAGCTGGGAGGTGCGACGCGAGATGCAACTTCAGAGAGCGTCATTCAACGAGAGAGCTCATGAACGCACCAATTCAAACTGAGGAAGCGTTGCCGAGCAGCCCGTACACATCAGGATACCTGCGCTCATCTCACAGCTCAAGCCATATCCCGACTTCAAAGCTACAGTATTCCCAGCGAAGCTCCGCTACGACGACGGCCGCGGTCGTCTCGAGGCTTTCGCTGCTTGGGTCGACGGCTGGGCCGACGGCGTTCACACGATTCGGGCCCGTCAGGAATGCCATGGTTTCTGGATGTACTGATTTCTACTCTGTGCGGACTGTCCAAGGACAAAGAGTGTGGTGTGTTTGCTGCCGCTGGTATGTGTGAACCGATTCATGTTCAAGAGTGCGAACCAGGGAGGAGGGTACAAATAAGACCCTGGCAACTGCCTGAGGAGGGGGATTGATGCTAACAAGCGCCGGCGCACTGTGGCGACGAGTGGCGGTCAACTTGGGTCACTGCGGTTTGTAGGGGCAACGAACTTGACGAAGCTGTGCCTAGGGCAAGGCGGACGAACACTTTTAGGGGGTAGTTTAGGCCCCCACGAGCCTACAGATTGCTTCACGACAAGTAGAAGTCTATTGAACGAAATAAGGTAGGTTTAAAGGACGGCATACAGTACGCTGAGAAGCGGAGGGAGGCATAGGTACAGAGATAGAGAGAGGGTGGGCCATAATGGTACATGCATGCTACATAGAGGTATGTTTCGGTCTTACGCGGGTTCAAATCCGCGGACAAAAGTGCGACGACGACGACGATGCGAGAGCGCGAAAGCAGCGGCAACGGGACGACAGCGCGAGAAGCGAAAAAAGCGGAGAAAGCGAACACGAAAGGGGGAGCACCAAGCACACACGCTTCGCTCACCGCCCAAACGACGCCGACAGGCCCGCGAGCGAGCTGTCCCACACTGGCGCGGGCCGCCCGGGGACGTTGGCAACGACGGCCTTCCCATACACGTCCCATGCCAGATCCAGCATCGCCCACAGGCCGTCGTCGAACACGCCGAGGGCGCACGCGTTCCGCCACACGCCCTGCACCCGCGCCATCCGACGCAACAGCTCCGCGCGTCCGATGTTTCCCGCTAGGCTCCGCGCGTACCGCTCCAGCGCGTCCTGCCCGTGTATCGCGCTCGGCGGCGGCGCGGGTAGCAGCTCCGCCAGCAGCTCGTCGGCCCGCTTCGTGTACATGTAGCAGAGGAGCTCGCGGAAGGCCTCGGGGTTCGGGATGCCCAGGGGGACGACAGGGATGGTAGCGCGTATCGGCTCTGACGAGGAGGATGAGGGAGAGGGTATGCGGGAGAGCGGTAGGGAGGGGACGTGTGCGCAGTTGAGGTCCCACACGCTCTGGTGCACCGCGAGCATCGTCACCACGTTACGCGCACCAGCAGGAAGGTCTTTCTTGTACACCGCGAGCATGTGCGTTGGCAGCTCTGCAGGCGCGTCTGACACCTCGATTTCGACCTCTTTCGGGATGGTGGATGGCAGTGGTGGGCGGACAGTAACGAATTCGAGCACGCCGAGTAGTCTAGACGAGCAGCACCAGTTAGTGACAGAACGCCACAGACACGAAGATACACGCACTTTTGACCCTTCCGCGCCAGCTCATCCTGAATATACTCGATCGGCACGTCCTTGAAGGCCTCGTTCAACAACAGAGCCTTCTCCATAGGCACACGCTTGAACTGGGGGCGACCGAGTCGCGCGGGGAGCGTAATCGACACCTTCGCCTCTCGCTTCTCCTCCACTGCATCCTTCATCTCCACGTCGTGCACTGGCTCGGATTTGCGCTGGGGAGCGGGCAGGCGGAACTCGGCGGTGAAGGTGCCCGCCCTGACTGCGACGGCGCGTTTTGCGGGGAGGGAGCGTTTTGCCTTCTTTAGGTGGGCCAGCTCGTTCGCCCCGGCGCGCCGCCGTGCGCTGACGGACTTGAGCATGTTCGTGACGGCGGATTTGCGCGGGCCCGTGGTGAAGGCATGTTTGCTCGCCTCGTGTGCTGGCGCCGGGCTTGGGGCGGAGGGGCGTGGCTGTGGCTCCGAGGGCCCAGAGACGCCCGCAAGCAGGTGTGGCAACGTGTTCGACATCGTCCTCGGTGCGATCTTCGAGTGGGGAGGGAGCAGGGAGGCGGGAGGGCGCGGACGGCGGACGGAGGTGGTGGTTCGACTTGCGGGGCGAGTTGGGGGCGGAATCCGCCCCTAGGCGATGTTTTATACTCTGAGCGGGGATGAGGGTTCGTCGAGCGTGGGACACTTGATTGGTTTTGAGGCAAAAAAGGAGATGTAGGCTGGTGTAGGTTGAGAAGGGCCCCTGTTTGCGAGTGTGGGGGCGCCTTCCCTAAATAGGCGCACTTCATGCCATTTAAGGCAAGTTTTGGTAGGTCCGCCTTCCTATGCGGGGAGACGGTGCCACAGCGCTACTGAGCCACGCTATTTTGGATGCTAGTTGTTTTTCGGCGCTTTGCACCCCGGCGATGGTTCTTGTTATCTCGATTATCCTGCTAGACCATTGTAGGAAATCCCAAGGTACAATGGCGGCCTCCACGTTGTTCACTGGTTGCAAGGGGCGTTCAAACAATCAGAAGAACTGCATCCCTGGCGCGAAGACCACAGGTGTAGGCCTACAAATCGAGGGTAAGCGACATGGACATGAAAGGGTACAAGGCGAGGTACTTACTCCTACCACGCCTACCGTTGTTCATCCGCGCGGCTCGGAGCTCCTTCTGATCGACGTCGAGAGGCCCTGGAGAGTCGGCGGTTCGTATGTACGTATAAGGAGGGTAAGAAACACGATTCAGGAGCACGAAGAGGCGGGTCTGACGAGAAACGGACGAGTGAGAGACGAAGAGGCGAGGCAAGAAAGGAAACAGCCACACGCCTGCCAGGACCCTCTCGTATCTCAGATCCTGGTCTCGGAGATCGCCTAACACTGTGCCACACGGTAACGCAGCCGGATGCGCCTCCCAAGCAGCTGAATGTTTTCACTTTCATTCTTCGCTCATACACCTAGGACGAGAATGTCGTTTGGCTGTTGAAGATCTACTTCGCCTCTCTAGTACTACCTTCGAATATCTGAAATCGCAACGCGGAGCATCGATCTCGAGGATACCAGCGTAATAAAGGTGTAGAACGACCAAACAAGCTAAAGGCGGGAATATAGTCGGATGCGTCATGAGTAGCTGGCTCGTGTATAACGTGCCCAGCCCGATGGAAAACTTCAACATCCCTAAAACCGTGATGGGGCGCCCGGTCCCTCAGCCTAACGTCGTCATCGCACGCTCATCAGAACACATTTCAGCCTCCATCTCAGTGTGTTTGTTCCCTCATACGGCCATACGCTTGAGGTCCTCCCATATTCGATGGCTGTGCATTCTGATCCTTCCGATGCGGTCATACCCGGAGACTCTTGTGAAGACCCTTGAAAAAACATTAACGGGTTTTGCCGCGGCTGCGAGCTGGGGGTCTTGGACGTTCCAATTCTGCCTCCCCAACGTTGACCCAGGAGCCCTCACCCCCTTGCGGAGACTTTACTTGGCAGACATCGCGCTGGTCGTTTCATTGCAGAAAGCGGCCGTGGCTTGCATCGTACCGGACATCGCTTCATCTACCCAGTGCCACTCCCAAACGCACTGGTGTGCCACTCGTGGACGCTGGGCGGCATGGCTCCGTGCGGCACATGTGCCACTCGTACACCAACTTAAAGCGACAAGCAAACTGTCGCAGCGTAGCCCGCCGTGAATCGCGTTGTACGACACCGCCTTTGAGCCCGCGATCAGGTCGAGGAGTCGAGTTACAGTTGCGACTATTGACACTCGTGTGGCACTGAGCGCCAACGCACCGAGAGACCGGCATGCCAGTGCGGCTGACAGTGTGTTCAGCTCATCTCTGAAGAATGTCCCTCTCCGTATACTCAATACCTGCTGTCCACACCTGTTACAGACGGGCTCAGTACAAATCGGTTTGTGGCGAATCTAACGGAGTTTGAGCCATCCATTATCGCCCTTTAGTAACAGGTCGCGTGACCGTCGGGGCGATCGTCTGCGCATGGCGGGGCAGCATCGGTGGGCGGGTGGCGAGTGCGCGGATGCCGTCATGGCGCGGGTCCCGAGTTATAATGTCGACCAGCAGCTCCAGGATGGAAAATGCTCCTGCTCGCCTCTCTGCGACGCAGCCCCTACATCTTCCGTCCCACTCTGCTGGCAAACCTCTGCTTCCACTGCGAGAACGCCGTATTCACACTGACCACTATGCCGAAGCGCAAGCGTTCCCAAGTTGCTGTCAACCATGAGGCTGCCCCTCCAGCGTCGGGTGACGACGCCATCGCAGCTGCCACCGCCGCCGTCCTCGCTCTCAGCGAGCCGATCGCGGGCATCCAGAGTCCGAATGCTTCGCCCCGCCGTGCGTCCACGCGTCCACGCAAGTCTCTGCCTCCTGCAGACGAACCGGACAGCCCGCTCAGCGACCTTGAGGACGACGCCCCAGTGAGGAAGAGGCGCGCGCCTCGAAAGAAGGCAAAGGCGAAAGCAGCCACAGTGGCAGGAGATGAAAGCCCATTGACCGACCTAGATGGCGAAGAGGCACCCGTCAAGAAGAAACGTGCTCGGCGCAAGAAAGTGGTGGAGCCGGTCGTGTATGATATCCCGCCTGTCGAGCGAAAGGAGACGAAGTACACTGGCCGATTGGGCTACGCATGTCTCAACACAATCCTCCGTGCGACGAAGCCTGAACCGGTGTTCTGCTCACGGACCTGCAGGCTCGATACAATCAAGAAGAATGGGATCGAGTTCGCGAAAGACCTCGGCCTGAAGAATGCGCGAGACCTCAAAGAGATGATTGAGGCACGTCTGCGCCCTACGTATGAGAAGGGGATGGGATTGCTGATGCGGCTGAGTAGTGGAACGAGAAGAACAAGATCAGATTCTTCCGCATCTCGTCCGAGATGTTCCCCTTTGCCTCGCACAAAATACACGGGTACGACCTTGAGTACGCGCGAGAGGAGTTGAAGGTCTGTCGGGCTGGTACAGTCAACCACGTGCCCACTCACCATTTGTCCACTCAGGAGGCGGGAGACCTCGCACGGAAGTATGGGCACAGGCTGACCACGCACCCAGGACAGTTCACCCAGCTTGCTTCACCGCGCGACGATGTCGTGGAGGCGAGTATTCGAGAGCTCGAATGTATGTCTCGTCAATGTGCGTCCGTGCGACTCTCACCCCGCACGCAGACCACTGCCAGATGATGCGCTACATGGAGCTCGACCAGGACAGCGTGATCATCATCCACATGGGGGTGCGTGCGCGTCCGTAATACTCTCCGACACTGGTTGACCCTACGCAGGGAGTGTATGGCGACAAAGAGACGACACTCGCACGGTTCAGGGAGAACTACCGCACGCGTTTGACGGACGAGATGAAGGCGCGGGTCGTGCTCGAGAATGACGAGGTACCCCCACTCTGCCATCATCCTTCCATGTGCGCAACAGAGACTGAGCCTAGACAGATGTGTTACAGCCCGGACGACCTCCTCCCCGTGTGCGACGAACTGGACATTCCGATGGTGCTCGACTACCACCACAATTGGATCAACGTGCGTTCCCGTACATCCCGCACACCGCGGGCCCACTGACCCCCGGCGTGCGTCCCGCGGCCACAGCCCTCGCAACACGAGCTCATCGACCTGCTCCCCCGCGTCGCGGCGTGCTGGGCGCGCAAGGCCATCAAGCAGAAGCAGCACCTGAGCGAGCCGCGCCCCGGCGCGGAGAGCGTCATGGAGAAGCGCGCACACGCGGACCGCTGCGTCGAGCTCCCGAGCGTACTCGTCGGCGCGGACGTCGACCTCATGATCGAGGTGCGCCTCCCTGCCACGGTTCGCGTGATGGCTACTGACGCGGGGAGGCGGGGCAGGCGAAGGACAAGGAGCAGGCGGTCTTCCATCTGTACAGGATATATGGACTGGAGGAGGTCGTGCACGAGAACCTCCGCCCCGAGAAGCCGCCGAAGCCGTTCGTCCGCGGACCGGGGTCGCGTGCGCGGGCGAAGGCCGGCGATGCGGAGGCTGGGGAGGACGATGGGGAGGATGTCGGTGAGGCGGTCGACGCGCCGCCGAAGCGGCGCACGAGGGCGAAGGCTAAGGCAAAGGGTGCGGACGGCGTAGTGGATGGGGAGCCTGGAGGGGAGGACGTCACGGTAGCAGGAGAAGCCAAGGCCGAAGACGAGGGAGAGGCGGCGCAGGGGAAACCACTGTCCAAGCGGCGCCGGACGAAGACTGAGGGCGCCTCGCAGGAGGGCCCGGGGTCGAAGCCACCCAAGCGTAAGCGTGCTGGCAGAGCGAAGGCGGCCGCGCGCGCGGAGGAGCTCGTGAACCAGGAGGACGACCCGGAGCCTGTGGATGGCGCGTGCGCGAGCGAGGTGGAGGCAGAGGAGCACCCCGAGGCGGTGCGTGGGGAGGGCGCGGAGACGGTGAAGGAGGAGGCGAAGGAGTGCAAGGGTGAGAGCGAGGGCGTGGGGTGTAAGTAGCATGGTGGTGTATGGTAGCGTACCCTCGAGGACGTAGTATTAGCGCATAAGAGATGATGTTCTCCGTTGAGATTGAAGGAGTCACAAACAATTGAGTGATCGCAACCATGCAGGTACGCTCTACGCAGCAGGATCGAGAATAGGTTTCGTCGCACATTCAGGGCCACTAGGTAACGAACAACGCGGGCACTTGTATCGAGGTGATTTGCAGCATAGCAATGATACAAGTATGTAGGCATATATCGCGGCCCGTGCCCCAGAGAGAAGTCGCCAAACCCATCTCTAGCCACGCACACGTCGAGAGGTATTCCAGGAAGACCCCGGACGCGGCGTTCAATCAGACACCTCGAGGACATCCCCGCGTTCACGCTCGCACAGATCACGCAAGATGCCCGCCGTGCTGGGGAGCTCCGAACCCGACGAGAGGGACAGCGAAGAGAGCGCGCGGCTGAGGCGCCGGGC
Source organism: Fomitopsis palustris (assembly GCA_029783445.1). NCBI lineage: Eukaryota > Fungi > Basidiomycota > Agaricomycetes > Polyporales > Fomitopsidaceae > Fomitopsis > Fomitopsis palustris. Next base: position 17,174 of record JARAOQ010000054.1, read on the forward strand.
GGGGGCGGGGTCGTCGGCGAACAGGCTGAGCGGCGCAGGAGGCGCGGGGTCGGAGTCGCTGAGCTCGACATAGCGCGAGAGCTCGGCGCGCGGCGCGCGGGAGGGGGGCGAGAGGTGGGGCGAGGAGAGGCCCTCGTCGTACTCTGGGGGCGTAGGTGTGTGTCTGGCTGGCTCGCGGGCGTGTTGGTGGGTGTTGTTGGCTATGCTGTCGCTTCTGGATGCTAGTGCCGGGCTGCGTGATGAGTTGTGTAGGGACCTCGTCAGAGGCGGTCCGGTCGGCGGGTCTCCTGCTGTCCTGCGTCCGAGCGTGCTTGAGGCTCGCACTGCCCCCTTTGGACGACGTTTCTCTGGTACGGCGCGACGTGCGGGTATTGCTTTGGCTTTTGGGGAAGACGTGGCTCGCTGAGGTTCCGTTATGGGACGCTTCTCCGCGGCGCTGTCCTCGGAAGAGCTGGAGACGTTGTCCAGGTCGAAGACCTCCCCCTCGTCCGATTCCTCCGCAGCCGGCGGAACCGTCGCCTTCGCAGGTCGCTTGTTTTTTGTCCTCTTAGCCCTGGCGCCGCTGAATTGTGGCGGAGCTTGCACGTCCTCGGCAGACCGTGCATCCTCTGCGTCGGCGTCCTCCCCACCGTCCGAGTCCTGCAGGGCTATGTCGTTGCCGCGGCGCCTGTAGCAACCACGAACGACGTCGCCCCAGAGCACGTATCCGCGGCACGACCGGCACGCGCCGCCGCGGGGGATGAGGGCGGGGCCATCCGAGGGTGCGCGTTCGTGCGCGAGGAAGTCGGCGCAGAGGCAGGAGAGGTGGGAGACGGCGGCGCAGGAGGAGGTCGGGCAGAGGGCGGTGTTGAGGGGGTCCTGGATGCAGGTGTCATGTGAGCGCGGGTGGCGGGCGTGCGGACGAGTGGACGTACGAGGTGTTGCCGGGCGATGGGCTCATTGCATAGGGAACACCTCAGCGGCGTCCCCGATCCCAAGAGGGCAGTCCACTTGTTGAGATGCGCGGAGATGAAGGCGGCTACACGCAGAGCCTATCAGTGGGGGCTGTTCAATGAGACGTGCAGACTCACTGTCGTTGACGTCGATCGGGCCCTTTCTCCCCGTCCCCGGGCTCCCCGACTTGCCATCCACACCCTCGAGTTCGAGCGTGCAAGTGAATCCGCGAGGGAGGGCAGCGCTGCCCAGGTCGCGCGCAGAATCGTTCCACGCCTTCTCGGCCTCGGCGGTGAAGAGCTTGACGTGCAGCGGCCAGGTGTTATACGGGTGCGAGCATATCATGCTGCGCGCAATCCTGGCGTCCCGGCGGAGGATGCTCAGTCACCAGCGCTGAGAGGAGGAAGAGGGCGTGCATACGAACGAGACATTCGTCTTGAGGTAGCGTGACTTGCCGTTGATCTGGAAGACCGCCTTGCCGTCCTCGCCGCGGAGGTGCCGCGAGATGTGCGGGTGCTGCCACGCCCACTCAAACTGCAGCGCGGTGAGCTTGGAGGGGAAGCCGTAGACGATCATCTGCATGACCCAGGGTCGGTTGTGCTGCGTCTTCCACGCGCCTTGGGTGATCTCGCCGTTGTGTTGCCTGTTGCTCGTATCAGACTAGGCGCGGCCTTCAAGACTGGGATGTACAAACCGGATACGCCGCGGAGGACTGGGTGTGCTTCCGATGTATGTTCTGCAGAATTACGGCCCTTGACATGTGGGCGTTGTGTGATATTGCTAGGAGCTCTGCGACTCACGCGGTGGCACGCGGTGTCCGTATACTCTTGAGCAAGTAACACGCATAGAACCGCGGAAAGTGATGGTCCACAAGACTTGATTTGACTTTGCGAGGCATTCTGTCGACTCGCAGATATTCTAACCGAGTATAGATGAGATAGAGTTGGATGAAGGATGTTGTCACAGACACGCACCGTCACAATGATCACATCGTGACCGTTCGCGTGCACGGCGCCTTGTCACGGCACGCGTAGGTAGGTCACACTCCGTCGGTGGCTCGCCTCTCCCTTCCTCCGCCTGTTGCGCTCGACCTATACTTGACCTGCTAGCGGACGCTGCTACGATGGATGAAGACGCTATATCCATATCCGACGTCTCGGACGGCGAGGGGGACCTCGACCGCCGCGCCATCCTCGAGCCTGCCATTCGGAGCGTGGTCGACGCGCTCGGGGGGTACGAGGACGGAACATATCGACTAGGAGACGAGTGCTACGGATGTCTGAAGGATCTCAAGAAGTTCTGGAGGAAGGACGACACGGACGACGACCGCACCGTCGCGCGGATCTTCTGGGAGACACGCGTCCTACCCAACGACCTCGTTCCTATCCTGCTCGAGACCGCCGGCAAGGGACTGCTAGAAGACAAGTGCGCCATAGCATGCGCAGACCTTATGGCGGCGATGACATGGCCCATTGACCTCGCAGAGGAACTGAAGGAGCTCGATGAGGAGTACGACAAGGGCGTCGACTACACGCAGCTCACTCTAAGCCACCTGCACTACAAGGCTGCCCTCCTGAAGCCAGGCGTCATCCAGGCTCTGTTCGGCATCACCCTCCCGTGCCTCGCCAAAGGCCCAAAGGAGCGCAAGGAGCGAGACGTCCAGATCATCAACGTCGTCCTCTACCTCATCCGCAACCTCGCATTCATCAAAGACCTGCCCTCCAACTTACACCTCAGCGCCGACCAAGCCGAATTTTCGTCACTGCAGTCCCGCCTCGTCAAGGCGCTGTCCGACGCGAACGTGTTCGACTTCCTCCTGACGGTCGCGTCAAATGCAGCCACGGACCCGATGTTCAACGCCTGGAACGCGCTCGTGCTCGAGATTTTCTACCTCTTCTTCCGAGGCGTGAAGCCGGCCGCGCTTGCGGCGGATCAGGCGAAGGTAAGTCGACGCGTTCAATCGTGTTTGCACGCCTTCTCAAGCGCGCTGGCAGGAGCCTACACAGAAACTCAGAAGCCTGCTAGCGGTGGAGGACCAGCGGAGACGCGACTTTCGCCGCGGGACTGCAACGCGGCACTCTCGATTCGGGACCACACTCACGGTCACTCTAAACCCGAAGAAATTGAAAGCGAAGGATGCAGACGCGAGCCAGGCAGAAGCAGCACCCGCGGAGCCGCCATCTCAGACGTTGGTCCTCCACCGACAGCAGGCGCTGAGCAAGGACTCGGGCAGTATCATTGACTTGCTGAAGCGCCAGAAGAAGCAGAAGGGCAAGAAGGTGGACGAGCTGGGGCGCGAAGACAATCTGTCCGTGGAGTCCAAGCTCATTCTGCAGAACCTCGCGCGCGCCTTCATCGAGGGCTGCTTCAACCGTGAGTCCTCCCCACTCCGCTCTCCACGTATGACTCACCGCCGTTCTAGCGTTCCTCTCGTCACTGCTGAAGGACATCCGGGCGGAGCGCGCGAAGATCACCGAGAAAGACAACCTCCGGCTGCTCTACGTGGCCAAGTGGTTCCTCGAGTTCTTCCTGTGCTCCCGCGCGCGGCAAGGGCCCGCGGATGCATGGTCGTTCGGGCTCGTCGCGGAGGTGACTGACCGGGCGTGGATCGTGTGGGTGCTCAAGCGCATGCGACAGGCTGTCGAGGAGAAGGTGCGCTCCTCAGCACGCGCTACGAGTCTGCCCCACTACCGCTAACGCTACCCGTGTTCCCGCAGCCGAAAGCGTGGAACGAGCTCCAGGCGGGGATCGACTGTCTCACGCAGCTCGTGTTGCTCATCCAGGCGATGGCCTCCTCGCCCGTCCCATCCGAGGTGGACGTCGCGGACGTACTGCAGCAGCAGCTGATCTACAACGGCGAGGTGCTCGACATCGCGTTCGACAGCGTCCGCGCCTACAAGGAGGGCACGCAGAGCCTCGCGTACCTCGACTCGAGCATCCACCTCGCGTATGCGCTCTTCCGGATGCTCGAGATGTGGGGGCGGAAGCGCGGCGGGCGCGGCGAGATGTATGTGCGCCGGAAGGAGAAGGCGAGGCGCCGCAGGAGAGGTGCGTGTGCGTGTGTGGTGCGCGATGTCTGGTGCGCTGACCCGACGGGGTAGGCACGGGAAAAGACGACGATGGCGTACCAGAGGAAGAGGAAGAGCCGCAGGAAGAGCGGGATGATATGATACACGAGACTATGTTCACGTTCGACATGTTCGAAGCGGTACGTTGCTACCTGTCTCGCCGGGTGTGTCTGACTTGCCCTCTGTCCACAGAAATTCGCCCACTCGGATATCACTCAAACCCTGCTCGCCTGCGTCGCGCGATACAAAGACTTCACGTCCGCAGACCAGATGAAGCGCGTCGTCAGCCTGATGCACCGGCAGGTCGTCAAGGCGAAGGCGGAGGGGCTGTACTTCAACGTAAGAGTAACTGCCGTGGTGGAAATGCGCTGCCTAATGCACCCCGTAGGTGTCTACGCTAGACCTCTTCCGGACGATCCTCGCGGACGAGAAGTCGCTCCCGAAGGAACAGCCCTACAAGGACCTCGTCAACCTTATCCACTACATCCTCCGACAGTTCTTCAAGGCGGTCGAGGAGGAGGGCTTCCTCATCGTGCAGGCCTTCTTCCCGATGAACCGCGGGCACTGGAAGGAGTTCTCGAGCTGGACGCCGCCCGAGACGACGAAGCGCGGGCGCGAAGAGGCCGTGGAGGACAATCGGTTCCCGCCGGACGTGCAGGTGAAGAAGGGCTACTCTTGGAGCGAGCAGCTGGGCATCGCGATCGCGTGTCTCGTCGAGGACGGCAAGACGGAGCTGGTAGAATGGGTCAAGCAGGTAGGGTGGTCGGCATGGTCGGTGTGGCGGGACGCTGACTCGGGGCGACTAGATCCTCATGCTCGCTATCGGGCAGCGGCAGCGGATCATTGAGGATACGGACGGCTCGTCGTCGAAGGCCATCGACGTGGATAGCGACAGCGAGCAGGATAACGAACTCGCGGCCGTGACTGCGAAGAGAGGGCCGTCGGAGGAGGCCCTCTCCAAGATCACAGACTACTGTATGCGCTCTCTCTCCCGCACGGTGGTGTTTCAGTATGCTGACTCTGCGTTAGTGGTCCCGTACGTCACCGACGAGCAAGCGACTGCTGCCACGAAGGATCCGCATCTCAAGCTGCTGTTCCGTCTCATCAAATTCCAGATCCTCGACGAAGGTACGTCTCTCGGATCGACGTGTGCCACCGGAGGTCTCATGGGACCACGGCAGATGCGAGCGAGCTCGAGTGGTACATCCCCGCGGCCGTGCTGCCCGCTGACCTCCAGAGCTATCTGAACGTCATCAACCAGTTCCTCGAGAACCCGATCGACCTCGAGGGGAAGAAGGCGTCGCAGCTGCTCAGCAAGAAGCGCCGCCGACGGCGGCGGCGGCGGTCGCCCTCGCCGGACCCCGACGCGAGCGAGCCGGAGGGCGAGGAGCCGAGGAAGCGCAAGGAGAAGAAGAAAAAGGAGAAGCAGCAGTACAAGTCTGCGCAGTTCATCGAGGACAGCGACGCGGAGATGGAGGATATGGAGACGTTCCTCGAGAAGGAGAAGGCCCTCCGGGAGCGCACCGCGCTCCTCGCGGCGTCCACCGGACACGTCGCTACGATGCGCCCGACCGGGACGAAGAAGCGGAGGAAGCGGGCGGAGGAAGACGGTGGAGCGAAGAAACGGCGGCGCAAAGGAAAGGGCGAAGCTGAGGCAGAGGTAGCTCTGCAGAGTGACAGCAGTGACTCGGATGGCAGCGAGCTCAATCTCTTCGGTTCGCCCAGGAGGTCGCCTTCGACTCAACCCACTTCTCCTGATCCGGCTGTTGAGGCGGAAATGCCCAAGTCAAGACCAAAGCCACGTCCACTGCGGAGGAAGGCGACTGAAGTTCTCGCCGAGAGAGCTGCACAGTCAGCGTCGCTAGAAAACAGGCCTGTTGGGGATGATTCGCGGTCGCCTTCACCCCTGCCATCCTCTCTGCCGACCAAGAAGAAAGGGAGATTGCAGATAGTCATCTCGGACGAGGAGGATTGAGTACCGGATGCTCCCATCGTGTATACTACCACTGTACCAATCAGCACCTACCTTGGACATGATGCGTTCTCACCTATGCAAACATAAGACATGATGACAAGTACGGTCCCAGATTTTATGCGACGGGAATTAATACAACACTGGATGTTCATACGACTAGCGCCGACTGCGCAATAACTGAAGGGCCAGCTCTTCCTCTTCTTCGAGCGTAGTAGCACCAGTGTCAGGTTTGCGTGCCTTTCCGTTAGGTTGCTTGTGAGAGGGCTTGTTCCGCTTGGCTGGAGGTGCATCATCCTCGGACTCTGATGGTAGGTCGAACTCTGGGCTAACATAGCCGTCGTCCTCATCCGGAGGAGCAAGCATGGCTACAGGCGCCCCGGTATCAGCAGTCAAACCCAATTCCTGAGTGACCGTGAGTTAGACGAACGTGGAATTGAACTGAGTGGAACATACCTCGCGCTCTCTCTCTTTCCGTTTCCTCTTTTTCTCCCTCTTCTTCTCTTTCGCCTCCTCCTTGTCCCGAACGTCTGCCTCCTTCATCTTCCCTCTCTCGCTCTCCACAAACACCCGCCCGGCCTCCTTCACCGCCTTTCCCTCCGCGCCACCCTCACCAAATACCTCCTCCGGTGCCTTCATCTCGTATATCTCGTGCGCACCGCCCTCGTCGTCGAACACGAGCTTGCTCCCCCTCGGGCCGCCCTTCGCCAGCGCCTTCTTCGACAGCGCCATCCGTTGTTTGCGCTTCGAGGTGTAGTTTGACTCCGGCAATGCGCCCGGCTCCCCGGGGAGCTCGTGGTCTGCGCGCTTGAGCGTGATGAAGTCGTCCTCCGAGTCGGACCCAGCTGCGTGCTCGACGAGCTTCGTGTAGTGCTCCGAGAGAATGCTCTGGTTCTTGCGCTCAAACATCCGGTCATACTTTGTGCGTACGCGATTCGCCTTCTCCTTGGTCTGCACCGATCGGGGCTCTTCCGGATTGTCATCTTCGTCACTTGCGGCGCTGCTCTCGCCTCCTTCATTCTCACTCTCGCTGGATCCCCCGCTTTCCTCTGCCTCGCTCTCGTGTGACTCGTGTGCTGCAGCGGATTGCGCGATGGCAGCCGCATGACTGGCGTTCTTCTTTTTCTTTGCCAGCTCTCTGCTCAGGAACTTGATCTTAGGCATTCCAGGTAGGCCTAGCGACTCGGCGAAACGCTCCGCCGGGAGCTCATCGACCTTGAAGACGGACTTGTCCTTTTGAAGGTGGACAGAACGGAGGTACGAGACGAACGCCTAAGAGAAACTCCATCAGCGATGCGTAGGGCGTGACTGGTACAACACGCTCACTCGTTGGCCCAGATACTTGATCTCTGGATCCTGGAACGCCAGATTCTGTAGCTGATTTTCGATGTTCTGCGTCTTGCTTGCCTTGATTTTGATTTTCTCCACCTTGAGGCCCTTCTTCTCCAATAGAGCCTTCATGCCCTCCTCCTCGCTCGGCATCAAGAACAGCAGGGCACGCCCCGCGCTCTCGTACCTCGCCGTCCGCCCGACGCGGTGAACGTACGTTTCCGCGTCCTCAGGCGCATCAACCTGGACGACCCAGTCGACGGCGGGGAAATCGAGGCCCCGAGCAGCGACATCGGTCGCGAACAGGACGGCCTTCTGCATACCAATGAAACGCTGGAACGTCTCCAGCCGCGTCGCCTGCTTCTGCTTCCCGTGCATGTGGAGTAGCGGCACGCCAGGGTGCAATCGCCGGAACGTCTCGAAGACAAAGCGGACCTGCTTGCAGCTCGAGAGGAAGACGAGGGTCTTGGCCTGGAGGTGTGATTTGAGGAACGACCACAGGAGGGAAAGCTTCTGGTCGAGTGTGGTCACAACGTAGTGCTGTTGGAGAGATTCAGGCGTGGAGAGCGAGGCGGCGGTCTCAGCGACGCCTATTGCGACGGGATCGGTGAGTGAGAGGCGCGCAAGGGAGGCGACCGAGTCGGTCTGGGTAGCGGAGAAGAGAAGCGTTTGTCTAGACTTGGGAAGGTGGGACAGGAGAGCAGTGAGGGTGCGGTGGAAACCCATGTCGAGTATACGGTCGGCCTCATCCAGTACAAGCATTTGGAGGTTGTCGCACTCGAACCCAATCGTTTGATCCATGTGCTGCAGCAAGCGACCAGGCGTGGCGACGAGGATGTTCATACGAGACAGCCGCTCTCGCTCATCCTTGAGATTTTTGCCGCCAATGACGAGACCTGCTGAAAAACTATGATATCCGCCAATGGAACGAAGCACGTCGAATATTTGCACGGCCTATGTAGAGTCAGGCGAAGTATGCAGTATCATGTGAAGGAACAACATACCAGCTCCCGAGTCGGGGAGATTATCAATGCTCCAAGACCATCCTGAGGACCCCACTTCTTCCGGTACAGCATCTCCAGAACTGGAACCAGGAATGCCAACGTCTTGCCGCTCCCTGTCCGAGCAGCACCCAGTACGTCTTTACCTTTGAGCGACACAGGGAGGCTCTTCGCCTGTATATCCGTCATCTCGGTGAAGTAGGCTTTCTTCAGGCCTGACATCATAAGATACACGTGCGAAAAGGTGCACTCTCATACACACCTCGTTTGGTCAGGTCGGAGATGGGAAGGTCGGAGAATGCTTTCAAGTGGGGAGGAGGTTCCTGCAGAAATCATGTCTGCGTTAACATATGAGTACCCACGAGAATGCAAGTGACGAGTGTCTACCCACAAATTGCTGAGCAGCTTGCTCCAAAGCCTCTATGGCCTTTGCTTCCGTGAGCTTGCGCAACTTCGACGAATGCACTCCATTCTTCTGCTTCGCGGGCTTCTGTCTCTTCGATTTTGGATGACGAGATGGCCCAGCTTCGCCCATGGTACGCAAGAAGGCTGTCGAGGAGATGAAGAGGAGCAAAGGACGCCCCGACGGCTTTTCCTGCAGATCTCAGCCACTGTGACCATGGGCCCGTGACGGCAGCCGGTACAGACGTCACGCTCTGGCGCTCTCCTGCTTTTCCCCCACCCCACAGAGCAGCTGCAGAGAGCTCCAAGTGCTATGATCCTGTGTTACGCTTCTCTTCCAAACGTCCATATATACCTCACTCGTTAACTGTGTGATTGTCATTCAAGTCAATGCTACCGGCGACGTGGTAAGTCCATGCTGATGGTGAGTCCAACACCTTTATGCGCGATATCTCGCAGCTGTGCTGAATAGTCCCAGTTGTCTTAGACACCACGTACGTCGATCGGGTTGGAAGCATTGGAGTATGCGCTTGCTTGATTCAGTGAGAAAGGGTGAGCGCTCCTTCCGCCCCACCAACTCTGTATCTTCTTTGCTTCTGCCTCGAAGAGGTTAATTGTCATGCAGAGACACCCTCTGCATCCCGGCAAGCGTTGTTCCCGCAAGTCACTGTAGGAGTGGGTGCCAAGAGATGCTACGCTCCCCACGCGGCACGCGTTGGAGACGGTCATGCTGTGCCCGGGACGCTCGTCCCATGCTCGGGCTGATGGAGCCTTCGACTCTCATAATGGCTGTCTGACAAGGAGCCTGCTAACGGCAGCATGGCCCCTATGAGGTCTTAGCGTAAGGATCGCATCTGTCCAGCCACCTGTGAATGCTATGCGTGCCACGATCAAACGCGCCCTTCGCGTGTCTCCGAACCGTCATTGGCGATGACCAGCCCGTCGCACATTTCATTGGCCCCGGCGGCTGTATCAGGCCGTCTTGAGCAATATAAAGGCGCGACGCAGGGTATGGCGATGGGCGATCGCTCCCTCAACCTAGTACCCGAAGAGATAACTCGAACCTCTATTGTACCTGTCCGGTTAGCAAACCCTATCTCCAGGTGCGTCGTGCCTTTTACGTACTTTGTTTTGTTCGAGTTGACCTGGAATTTCTTCACAGTAACATGGCCCTCGCAGTAAACAATCCAGGCGCATATGACTATCACAATGCTGCTACTACAATGTCTCTCGATCTACCTCCAGGGGCTTCTACTGTCCCCTCTGTATCTTCGGCCAAATCAATGAGAGCGAGGACAGCCAATGACATACTCCATGACCCATCCATTGCCTACCTCGTCGCCCGCCTGCCCACCGTAGCGTCACTGTCCGTCCAGCTCAATACCGTCCAGGACCCATCATACGATCCTGCGGGTCAAGTCGCATGGTGCCACGAAGTCCTCGACCTTGCCAATCGCACTCTACGCCTCCATTCATCTGGAACGCCACCATCCGGCACCCCTGCGCGTATCGCCGACCCAGAACTGCAGCGTCTCGTCGACACCGCCATCCCGATGCTCTTGAAGCTCGCGGGCCGCAAGAAGTCCTCTCAGAGCTTCGTACCCGGATACGTCGCCGAAGCGATGTACCTCTGTTCGACGTGTGAGGCGAGCGGGGTCTTCCCGCAGCACATCCCACACAACCCGAAACACGCATTCTCGCAGTGCGACCAAGCGGCGCGCGCGGGGTACCACCCAGCCTGGTTCGACCTCGCACGCGACTTCGAGAAGTTCGGCGACATGCAGCATGCACGGGACTGCTTGGAGTACGGTGCGCAACACAGCGTGCCGGGGTGCCTCTTTGTACGTCACTAACTCATGGTGCGTGTCGAGTCTGACCTAAACAAATGTGTTAGCGGCTAGGCATGGGCTATCTCACCGGCCAGCTCGGTCTCCCGGTCGCGCCGGACGAAGCGCTCCCCCTGCTCAGGCAGGCAGCGACCCTCTCGACACCGGAGACGCCATACCCTGCCTATACCTACTCCCTTCTTTTGCTCAACGAGCTCGTCGATGTCTCCGTGCAGCCGCGCTTGCTTGCCTCGCACCTCCCGCCCGGCACGACATCTGCCCAGGAAGCGCGGCGGCACCTCGAGCGTGCAGCGTATCTCGGCTACGCCCCCGCACAAACCCGTCTGGGGCAAGCATACGAGTTCGCGGACGATCTGGGTGGCTTCCCGTTCGACGCGGTGTTGAGCGTGCAGTACTACGGGCTCGCCGCGGCGCAGGGCGATGCGGAGGCGGAGATGGCGTTGAGCAAATGGTTCTTGTGCGGGTCGGAGGACACGTTTGAGCGCGACGAGGCACTCGCGGTGTGGTATGCAGAGAGCGCGGCGAAGAGGGGGCTGCCGAGCGCGATGTTTGCGATGGGGTACTATACTGAAGTTGGCGTCGGATGCGAGAAGGATGTGTTGACTGCACAGAAGTGGTATCAGAGGGTAAGGCACCCCCCTCAGTCCCCATACGGATTGGACGCTGACAGTTGGTCAATAACAGGCTGCTCAGAACGGTAATACCGACGCAGCAGACCGACTCCAAGAGCTGTCCCGGTCCAAGACACTCACTCGAAGGGAACACGAGCAGCTCACGGAAACGACGCTCGTGCGCAAGCGCACACAAGCTCGTATGCGCTCAGACGCGACGCCGCGCAACACCGCGCGTGCCCCGCCCATGCCTTCCGGTCCCTCAGCGAACGCCGCATACAACGCACCACCGCCAATGCCCGCGCAACAGATGCGGGCCCCCCAGCGCACAGCAGCGTCGCTCCCACAGAACATGCCTCAGGCGCCCTCGGCAGGCCAGCCGCCGCGCGGCCGTTCCCCTCCTAGACAGCAACAACTCGGCGTCCCTCCGCCTCACGCCCATCCACACGGCCGCGGGGCCTCTGTGGGCCCCGGAGGGCCTTCTCGAGGACCGTCGCCCGCTCCTCCGCGAGGGTACAGTTCGGCGCCCCGTGGTGTGTCCCCTGCTCCCCCTCGTGGGCCCGCTCCCCAGGCTTCCCTCCCTGTGCCTAGGTCAGCACCGGCATCGCGCGCGCCTAGTCCTGGACCCCCGCGTCCGCAGGTGCAGGCTGTGCCCCGGGGGCCACAGACGTTCGAGGCGATGGGTATTCAAACTGGAAAAGCAGAGGATAAGGATTGTGTCATCATGTAGAAAGCATATCAGTGAGAGAGGATCGGGGCCTCGAGGAGGTTGTAGATATAACTTATTACTTACGGATGTACTATCATTGCTATCCCTATGTTTTGTACGCGTCTAACAGTCGTATCCTCGGAGTCGCCAATATGCTGCCGCAGCCCAAGGGTAGAACGCTTCTTTGAAGGTTTGCCCTGGACATGTCTCGATCATGAGCTCATCATGCCCACGGACCTCGAGGGACTGTGTCGGCGCCTATGCTGCTGCATCATGCCTGCTCGTGTCGCCAACTCGTTAGACCGGTCTCCTGGACCTACGCTCCCTAGCACTCCTGTCGCTGCCTGAAATCTATGGATGTCGATAAGTCTGCAACGCAAAGATGAATTGACTTCTCAATTCTGTAACACTAAGCATTGGCCCTCATGAGCTACTCACCGCCGACACGTGCGGTGTCAGCACCTGATTCGCAAGTCTCACCCTTGCACTTGTCTGCGGTGCGTAGTGCGTTCTGTCTACAGGGGTTTTCGTGAAGCCTGGGGTCAGCTGGTTGCCTCTAGAAGACGGGTCAGGCGGGGCTCATCCGTAGCCTGTGGTTGTCTCCGAGGTGACCGTTGCACAATGCCAGTATACCTCCAGGTGCAATGACCGACAGCGGTTGGTCCGTCCCATCCAATACTTGCTGGGTTTCTGCAGATCTGCCAGGGGGCTGTCTGAGGATATACAATGCAACTCTCAGACACTCCGTCAGGGGGATCTTCCAGGGACTTAGTGAGCATTGATATCTTCTGTCTTGTCCAGTACCCGGTACGTTTTCCTCCTTCCATGCTCAGGAACGGGTGAGTGCAAGTCCATACCCCATCGCATACCTGCAATGCATTCACCCGCTTGCTAGTAGTTCTTGGGTGCCTGGTCCTACACCTTTCCGGTCTCATTCAGTCTGTCTCGAAATTCCATTGGATTCTGAGGTCCTCGTCTCGACGTTCGATACAAGCAGTGCTCTTGCAACACAGTTTGCGACCGGCCTTCCATGCTAGATGGTCACTACCCGAGCCGCTCGAGCGCGACACTTACATGGTTCTATCGCCCACCGAAACCACTTAGCAATGAGAAGCAGAACGCACAGAACGCACGTTTTGCGACCGGGGTTTAAGCTTGCTCAGCGGCATTCGCGATGGTCCGACCTGCCTTGAAAGCCGCTGGTCTTTCAAGCTTAAGCCGATAACGCTGAGCCCTTGGACCGTCTTGTCGAAGTACAAGAATCCAGATTGCGGCGCTGTTCCATGGTCTTGCGTCGGTCGTCGGTATTCCTCGTTTATCGTGCAGTGGCCCTGTTTCACGTCGAAGAGAATAAGGTGAGTGGCGACCCTGGCGGTCGGTGTTGTATCCCGGCTCTCCGGGCTGTGGTCTTTGTTCTTCCGTCGCGCACACAACTGGCTAAATCGGGAAGAGGGCGCATGTTTGCCGCCACTTGCGTTCGTGGGTCCGTATTTGCATGTCGCCAAACAACTGCCAAAGGAGGCAAGAATCAATCCATCGACGTCCTCCGACTACGGTGAGGCAACGCGTACAAGAGATCTGGGGCTCCTTGGCTCATATATAACGACCCAGGATTCCGCCATGGATCACCCTTACCCCCCATCGTTTCCCCCAAGCCGACGCTCCCCTGCCCCGAACAGATATCGACGACCATGCCTCTCTTTCGGCACCCATACAAACGCCATGCCATCTACCTGCGCTCCGAAGAGAAGGCCCTTCAGAGGTCGCGACGACTCGTGCAATCAGCGAAGATGCGAGTGCGACGGCCATTCCATCCCGAACTCTTCGAGCGTCCGGCGGCGAATGTCATAGTTGCACAACCACCCAAACCTTACCTCGGGCAGATCAACCCATCCGACGAGGAATCCATTCCTACAGTATTCTCTCAGACTCTTGAACGACCCCAGCTACCGCCTGTCCAACCAGAAAGGATCGCTCACTTCGAACCCGAACTTGCCGGTGTTCCCCCAGAGTACGCACGTGACGCATTGGCATACATGGGCGTCAGGTATGTGCCATGTCGCCACATTGAATGATGGCTTGGAGGTTCACTCGCAAAATAGGATGATGAATGCCTTTCAACACTGTCGCATACGTAACCCGCAGCTCATTGCAAGTCAGCGCGAGATCAAGCTGGTCGTTACGGACCATGGGCTATCGTGTTTGCCCACGCATGTTCTTGCCCTCCATCCTCCAGCAGACCCCACGGCTCCTCTCCCATCACCTATCTGGACGAACCTGCCGTTTGGCAGGGAGGTCGTTCTTTTGCCCGTCCATGCTGTCGTTCTCGCTGCTAACTGCGGGCGTCTGCCGGAGCAGTGGCCCGAGTCGCGCCCGCGGCCACCCAGCGTAATCCCCCTCGGAAGCGGTGAGACTGCATATGCATACAACGTCCCCTTGCTCCCCTTCTGTGTCCCGCATCCCAATGCTTTCGAGACGCTCGTGCGGTACATGTACGACCACAACAAGGACATCCTCCTCAACTGCCTGACGCGCATCCGGGCGAAGCTAGAAGCAGATGGCAACAGCCTTCCGCCCCTCTACACCCCGAACCCCGCGCTGGTCAAGGGCGTTGCTCGCAAGCAGAGCCTCTATCACGTCGCCTCCGAAAGTATCCTGGCCCACCGCGCTCGACTACTTAGTCTCTACGAACAGATGCAGTTCGTCCAGGGCTTCTGGAAGAATGCTGTTGCACTAGGCGTGTCTGACGACGCAGTGTGGGAAGTAATGCAGCTCGCTTGGGAGGGGCTGGTGCTGGCCATGAAGTGGGTGCGGGGTGCTCAGGTCCACATCGCCAAGTACGATGCCCAGAGGGCTGCAGCTGCTGCCCAGGAGGGTATTGAGTTGCTGCGGGAGAGTACGGAAGCCACGGCTGCCAGGAACAAGCGCATGATCGAGGAGTACGTGCGCGTGCAGCTCAACAATAGGCAAGAGGACGCCCTCTAGAATTTATGAATGGCGACCTATCTCTTGTAACAGGATGTTCGAGTGTATCTATCATGGCTAGACATGTATTACACTATATACCTATGTATGTATGCCTATGACTACTCGTATTATGTCACTTACCTTCTCAGTCTGACAAAGTGCCATCGGCCGTCAATGCGTGCGGGACAGTGATCTCACGCCGTTCAGCCAGCCGGTGCAGCACTGGGCTGATATGGAATTGAAAAACATTGGTTCGTCATAACGGGTCGTAACGGGTAGCAGCTGCGCTGGAAGCACTACAACGAATAGCATCATCAAACAGGGGTAACCGCTGCATGACAGCAAAGCAGAGAGGGAAGCATTCATCATGGGACTGATAATGTAAGTGGTACGTGTGTAGACTTCGTCAGAACGTCCAAGAGACACAACACAGAGTCAAGCCTTATCGAAGTACGCAACGAGTTCGCCCACGGGCGCCCTGGGCTTGCCGGGCATAACCTTCGGCGGGTTCGGCTGCACGCCTGTCAAGGCTTCCTTCGTCTGTCGTCGCACGACCAGCGGGTCCACGAACTTCGAGGTAGGGGTAGTAGGAACGGGCGCACCGTTGGCGTCTGAGATGCCCAGCCCGAACCTGTCAGTCGACTTCGAGCGTAGCCGGACGTTCAGCGGCGTGACAGGAGCGGGCGCGGCGATGTTGGAGAACTGAGAGCCATACATCGTCTGTGGGCGGGGGCGACGCGCAGGGGTTGACACGGGCGAGACGGAGGGCGATCTCCGCCCGTCGTCGCTCATGGTCTCTGAGGACGCGGCAGCAGCAGCGAGGCCCGAGCGGCGCGCTGCTGACTTGCCCACTGTCTCCTCATTCCCGCCCGAATCGCTGTCCGACTCGTCTTCGGGCTTTGGCGAGGTCGACAGAAGCGATGTGGAGAAGAATGCAGTGCTGAGCTCGTGTGACTGGTTGCGCTGGTGCGGTGTCGAGGGCCGTTCACGCTCGTGCTCCTCTTTCTTGTCGCGTCTCATGATCGGCATATCGAGCGCGACGGTGTATCGCTTCCTCGGCGTCGGGCTCACACTGTTCCCTCGTGCACGAGGTCCGTTCGGTGGTGATAGCGCAGGCGGGCTCGCAGCAGACACCGGCGACTCTCCTCGAGGAACGCCTGAAGGGGAGACTGTAGTAGATGCCGAACCTGTTCCGGGCAACCCGGAAATCGACATGTGTCGGTTCCTTGAGGCAGACGTAATCGATGATGGCGGAGAGTTAGGAGGCGAGAAGGGGCTTTGACCGAGTATTGTACTGTCAGGCGGGGTGGCATAGTCACCCGTAGGATACGGGAGGCGCGTCCGTGAGTTGCGAGATGAACCAGCAGCAGTGGTCATGGGGGGGCTGGCCGAGCCGGCTACGCGTGGTGGCGTCGATGTCGGGCTGGTAGCAATGTTCTGCGAAATGGAACGCACAGCGACGGCCGACGTCGCAGATGGAGCGCGCGCGATGGCAGCAGAGCTACGGGAAGGGCCTGAAGTGAGGTTGCCTGGTGCCGTGATGAGTTTCGCCATCTCACGGCCCATCTCGCCCATACGAGCTTGCAGCTCAGCAAGTTCGTCTCGGATGTCGCTAAGACCTGCGTCAGACTCCGTGATCGTACCGTTCGGTCTCGTTTTGGAAACATTCTGCTCCTTCTCCTTCTCCTTCTCTACCAACCACCGCTCAACATCATCCATGCGCTCCTCCAACGCGCGCACGTGGCCCACGGTCCACTTCTCGAGCTTCTCAAACCGTTTGGCTATCGTTAATAAGGTTGTCGGGACATCGAGGCTGCCTTGAGGGGTAAACTGGGCATAGATAGGCTGAGAGTGCAGAGTACCGTCACCCGAACGCAGTGGAGACGCGGTGAGGCTCGGTGGGGGATGGAAAGAGCCCGGCGAAGACGGTGCAGCAGATATGGGACGCACAGGCGTCGTTAGACCGGAGGTGGATGCCGCGGCGAGGGTCATGAAGGCTGGGTCCTCAAATTTACTATCAGACAGGGATGGCCAACTGCTATCCTTGCTCTTCTGTTTCTGCTTATCTTTCTTCTTCTTGTCCTTCTCTTGTTCCTTTTCGCGAGCCTTGGTTTCCAGGATGACTTGCTGGGCGGGAGTGAGAGGTTCCTTGGGCTCCTTCGTTGGTGTCAGCTTGCTCTTTGCAGTAGCCCACCAGCTACTATCTTTCTGTGAGGATGGTGACGGTGGCGTAGCGGGCGGCATCGTCTGGGAGCGCGAAGGGGGAGGCGGAAGCGAGTTGGGAGATCCGCCATCAACGCCGTTGAGCATGGCCATAACGCGCTGTTCTACAGTGCGCCGGTCTTCGGCCTCCTGGCGCAATATACGCTCGGCCTCTCGTCTGCTACGTTCGCGTTGTCGTTCAGCCTCAGCCTCGAGCTCGTCGTCGGTAGGCAGCTCGTTCGTGCGAGAACCCGGGCTGACTCCGTTCACAAGAGACCCCACTCGTTGTGCTATGTTGGCAGCAAACTTGGCAACGGAAGGCGACGGAGAGTGTGAGCGTGTCCACGGCCTTCCCTCGTGCGACTCCTCAGAACGGTGGACCGACCCATCTTCGGACTCGCTGATCTCGCCGGTGTCTGGATCAATCGTGGTCGTCTTCCTCAGTGGCGACGGCGGACGTCGGTGGCCATATACTGGCTCTGGCTGTTCGATACGCGTTCAACGCGTGAAACACGTAGACTAGCGAGAATACTGACCAGATTGAGAGGCGATGGCGGTGGGAGCGAAGGCGAGGTCATTCGTCGCTGCCGGACGTCGGTCGATGGAGGGGCAAGGTTGGTCGTCGACATGGACGAAGCCGGCCGGTGGGATTGGTTGTACGCCATCGTCGTTGGACGAGCGCGAGGCTCAGGCTCGTCGTCGTCGCATGCGGCAGCGAGCTCGACCCGAACGTTGTTCGTTGAGTATGAACCAGATTTGGCAAGTGCTGCGAACACATGCCGGCCCATCAACCGACCCGTGATTCAGATCGCAGTCACCCCTCCCTCCGGCTACCGCGACCCCGACTCGAACGAGCGCGACGCTGTCGACGCCGACGTCCTCGACAGCCGACACGATGAGCACGACCACATCAAGCCTCGAGCCCCTGTTCACGCTCGTCGCCCAGTCTTACGAGACTCTCGAAACCGCCTTCTACAAGGTCCCCGGTTCTGCCGTCATTGCTCGCTATGTGAAGTCCTCCCACCGTGACGACCCCGGCCGTACCCTCCTCGAGGTCATCCTCATCATCTTTGCCATCAGGACTCTACTGCAGTCCAGGACAAAGGCTGAGGCGTCGGGCAAACACTTCATCGAGTTCACTGAAAAGGCGAGTACCGAGTTGGCGCGTATCGACGTGTCTGACCTGTCAATAGGAAATCGACGAGCTCGTCGACGAATGGTCTCCAGAGCCACTGACGAAGCCTCTTGACGAGGCGGAACACGCTGAGCTTGATGCGGTCCCTCTCATTGTTGGGCCGTCGGGACCAAAGCCCAAGCTTGCGAACGGGAAGACGGTGCTCAACTTGGCCAGCTACAACTTCACTGGCCTTCAGGGCAACCAGCTGATCAAAGAGCGGTGCATAGACATTCTGAGACGGTATGGCTTGGGAAGCTGTGGACCTCCTGGGTTCTACGGTACACAAGGTGCGTACCCGGTTTGTGTGGCCTGACCGTCTCTGATGGCTGTGCAGACGTCCAAATCCAGCTAGAACAGGACATTGCAGACTTCCTCGGAACCGAGGCCTGCATTCTGTACTCTCAGGCGTTCTCCACCATCTCCTCTGTCATTCCTGCTTTCTGCAAGCGTGGCGACATCATCGTCGCCGACCGCGGGGTGAACTTCGCTATCCAGAAGGGCCTGCAAATCTCGCGCTGCACGGTACGCTGGTATGATCACAACAGCATGGAGAGCTTGCAACACGTCTTGGAGAGCGTGGAGAAGGAGCGCAGGAAGAAGAACTGGCCCCTCACCCGGCGGTTCATTGTCACTGAGGGTATCTTCGACCATGACGGCGCTATGTCCGACCTGCCGAAGCTCGTTGAGCTCAAACTGAAGTACAAGTACCGCCTGATTCTCGACGAAAGTGTATCCTTCGGTAGCGTTGGTCGGACCGGGCGTGGTCTCACGGAACTCTACAATGTGCCAGTATGTGTTTGAGAGCGATATCAAACCCTGGGCGACGCTGATGATGGGATGCAGGCATCTCAAGTAGACATGCTCGTCGGTTCCGTTGCCAATGGCCTCAATGCAACAGGTGGTTTCTGCGCCGGCTCAGATATTGTCGTCAAGCACCAGGTATGTACATACTCTCATCCCCATCTTACAAGCTGACTCTCCGCAGCGCATTAACGGGACATCGTTCGTCTTCTCTGCGGCCATGCCGCCCATGATGACAGTCGCGGCGTCCGAAGGCATTAACATCCTCCGCAACACACCGTCCATCCTCACCACGCTCCAGGAGAACGTCCGGGCGGTGCGCGCCATCCTCGACAAGGTCGACTGCATTTCCATCCCGACGCACCCGGCGAGCGCCGTGATCCACATCAACGTGCGCCCCGCTCCATCCACGCACGGCCAGCTGCTCTCCCCGACGCCGCTCTCACCTACGCTGCCGACGACGCCCATGACGCCCATGACGCCGCTCTCGCCGACGTCCGCGAAGCTGTCCAACCCGACGTCCGTGCACCCTCGGCATCCGCCCCACTTCGACATCGAGGCGGAGGAGCGCCTCCTGCAGGACATCGTCGAGGACGCGCTCGCGCAGGGCGTGCTCATCACCCGGGCGAAGCGGCTCCGCGGCCAGGAGCTCATCGAGGCGCGCCCGAGCATCCGCCTTGCGATCAGCGCGGCGATGTCGAAGAAGGACTGCGAGAAGGCAGCCAACGTCATCAAGGCGTCGTGCGTGAAGGTCCTGAGCAAGCGTCGCTGAGCATGGCGTTTCTGGCAGCAGCTGTGGGTCGATGTGTATTTATGTTAGATATTGCCTTGCATATGCTATACCATGGTAATGTGTCCATTTTGGAGCAACTCGTGCCAGGTCGCAGGTACAAAGACTATGCAGAGCAAAGAACTCCTTTCGACTTCATTTCTGTGTCCAAGCGTCTCCCGCAACAGTCACATTCTGCTACCGTCCATCTTATACGCACCATACGGTTACATGGTAAGGGGTGTACTGCCCTCATGCAGTTTTCTTTGCTTTCTCCTTCTCCTTCTGGGCTTTCTCCTTCTCTGCTTTCTGGCGCTCCTTCTCGGCCTCCCTTTTCGCGATCTCGTGCGCGGTGTCGTTCAGGCCCAGCCTATTGCGTGCGATCTAACAGGGTATCAACATTAAGTCGAGACTAGGACTTGCGATATCATGGAACGGCGCACCTCAAATGCATAGAACTGCATCCGTGTCACTGAGGATCACAATGTGCGTCAGTCGGTAGGAAGGCTCTGCATATCTCGACGTACGAACCGAAGATGGTGTTCTTCTCTCCGTACTCTCCCCGCGCGTCTGTGCGGATGAGCGAACCGAAGTTATAATCCTTGATTTTCTTCTCGTACCTGTTGTGCAGAGCCGTGAAGTAGGAGATGGTGCTAGTAGACATGTGCTACTCACGACTGGATGAACTTCCGCCACCGCTCTTTGCCCTCCTTGCTCTTCATCCATTCCTCATCCAGGACGGTGATCTTGGCGTAATCGTTTTCCTTCAGCTCCGGAAACTCGGACATAGTGTGCTCGAAGATTTCATCGTCGATCCTGTATATGGCTTGTCTAGCGTTGCTGAGGCACCGACCTACTGGGGAGCACTCACTTGGTGAGCTTCAGCTCGCGAGGAGGGACTTTCTCCAGGAGGTTCCAGTATGTCTGTGGCAGAGGTGAGCGAGCCAGACGAAGCGTACATAGAGAAACGTACCTGTGCATGCTCGACCGCCTTAACAGCAAACCTAGGTGCTACTATGAAGCCTTTCGGTACCACGACCGATCTCGTTCACGCACTGTTTCTCAATCTGTATACCACCAAGCGAGCTTGCAATGAGACACAACTAGATGCGGCGCTGGGGCGGGCCCATACCTCGACAAGGTTCTGCGCGTTTTGCGGGTCGAACTTGGCGGGAGCCTGAGCCATGGTGGTAGACGTCGAGCTCGAGGTAAGGGTGGTGTCAGAAATAAGACCGTCGCAGTGGGCGTAACACGGGAATAAGCAGGTCAGCACCCTGGGATCGACGGTGTCTGACTTGAGCTTCGGCGGTACGATGGAAGGGCGATGCCAGACCGCTGGAGAGCCTGGACATGATGGTGTAGCGATCATATGGGCGATGCGCGCCCTGACCTGATCCCGCGTTTCAAGGATCCTATGTGATCGCGTTACGGAGGCTGCGGGAATACGGGCTCGTTGTACGGGTGTAGTACAGGGGTATCATACTAGGGCTACATGCACAGAGAGGGTATCATCAAGTAGGGATCGTCGAACATCATGTGGCGCTGCTTTTCGCACTGCCGCCGACCTCAACACCAAACCGCTTCAACTTCTCAAAATACTTCTGTACGCGGCTTGCAACCTGCCTGGCAGTGCGCCGGCCGCCCATGGCTTGCGAAATCCGAGACCATCTGGGTGACACCTATGTGAGCATAGCCACGGGATCGACGGCGTGCTGATTCACGTACCTATTTTTCGTACCGTCCGGTATCTCTTCGAGCAAGCGTTCCAGCAGGTGTTGCTCAGAGACTGACCAAGCTTGCTTGTACGTCTCCGACATCTTCCCCTTCCTTGTGCCCTTCCCGGAGTCGGGTACCTCCGTGGAGTCGTCCGGAGCAGGGGCGGAACTCCCGGGGTCGGTTTCATTTGGCTGGCGCCCCTGTCCCCGGGCGCGACTCGAGGCTACGTTTGCTTTCTTAGTCGAGCGCCGATCGCGAGTGGGCTTGTCGATTGCCGGTGGAAGTACTGCTTTCGTGGATACCGGAGATGCGACGGAAGTTGGAGGTGTGTCAACATCCATGGGCTGAACACCCGCGCCGTCGAAAACCGACGGGGCACGCTCGGCCGCCTCTTCAGCAACGTCCAGGGAGATGTCGACCTCTGCACTCTCATCTGCCTGGTCCCGCCTGATGAAAACGCCATGCAGAACCGATGCGGGTCGCCGGAGCCCTGCAACGACAGGGACAACGGCGTCTGAGTCTATTCGGCGCTGCTTCAACTCGCGTATTTTCTCTCGCTCAAGGGCGCGTCTGATCTCCTCCGGGTCTGGCGGCTCGTCAGGCTCAGAGTCAGGCTCGTTGAGGAACGCGTAGGCTGGAAGTACAGGATCGATGATGGTGGTGCGGCCGTCACGTACGAGCTTCTGGAGATCGGATAATGGGGATGTCTGCTTGAGCGATGGCTTGTGGCGTTCAGACTGCGTCCGCCGCAAAGAGGACGCGAAGCTCTTCAACGGAGATGGGTCTATTTGGGTCAGAAACTGAGCATGTAGTAGATATTGAAGACATACCACAACCATTGAACACGTCCCACTCGATGCCTTGAGCACCCGATGTTACGATGGCAGGCTGCGCACTGAACGGGGCAGCAATCGAGCTGGCCTGTTTTACGTTCAATTTGACTCCTCAACCAGGGAGGTTCGCTCCCACCTGATGTGTGAATGTATGTAGCGCATCTTCTGGACTGGACACGATGGTCTCCCTAAGCTCCTGCAAGGTTTCGATGTCCTTCCGCGTCTGGTCTAGCAGGGCCTTTTGCGACTGTATAAATGCGGACAGCGCCTCCAAGCTAGATTATATAGTTTATGTTAGGAAGCTTCATATACAGAGCAGTGGTATAAGCATACGTTTTGGCGCGTTTTTCTTCCATCGGGTGGCTGATACTGACATGGACGAGTGTGGTAGGGTAGGGCGGGTAGTGGTTGTTAGATTTTGAGGAGAAATGGGGGAAGCCACTTGAGGTCCGCTAGTCTCCAGCACTACGAGATAGACGCATTCAGTCTACTCATGGAGACCGCTAAAGTTTACCAAATGTGGGGTCTCTGGAGACCTGGAAGTCCGCTGATTCAGTTGAACGTCATATGTATATCACGTTGTAACTCCCCGGTTGAAGGTATAATAGTAATTTTGTTATATGCATCAGTGGATCCAACAAGCTGGTCAGTACTGTATAGCAATCCTTGTGCTCACGCGCACGCGCTTCATCATGACCTTGTGATACTTCTCAGACCACTTACCCGGCGAGAGCGTGTGATGGATATGCTGAGAAAGACTCACAACACCGGTTGTACAAGGAATATATATCCAAGCCCGACGTAGACGGCAGCCACTTGAGGAACACCTAGCATCTGTCATGTCGGAAGGTATGTCTGCGACCTCTGACAATAGCGGGGAATCGCATAGACTGTATGACAACCACAGACCTGCGCATCCCATCCTTATTTGATGTCAAGGGCAAAGTCGGTGAGTATGCCTTGTATTACTGTGATACGTCCTTCACTGAAGGAACTTCCGAATAGCTGTGGTCACCGGAGGCGGGTCCGGCATCGGGACGATGATCGCGGCAGCGTATGTGCAGAACGGCGCGAAGGTATATATCGCAGCGAGGAAGGAGAAGCAGTTAAAAGACGTACGCCCCCTATTAATGTTCCAGACTATGCAGGGTCGATTAGATTGAATGATTGATTCACTGTATGCAGGTTTGCGACACTCTCAATGCGAAGGGCCCTGGAAGTTGCCATTACTTTGTCGCTGACCTCACGGTGCGTGCAGTGGTGACATAACCGTGGTTCTAAAGACTTAGGTCGTGTTATGGGCCTTGTCAGACCAAGGCAGGATGCGACAAGCTAGCTGCGTCTATCAAGGAGCGCGAGAGCAAGGTCCATATCCTGGTGAACAACTCGGGCATGAGCTGGGGTGCTCCGTACGATGAGTGAGTGCCGTGTTCATGCTGTAGGGAATGTCACATACCGAAACATAACCGCGTACAACGAACAGCTTTGCTGAACAGGGATGGGATCGCTTGTTCGCGTTGAACGTGAAGAGCATTTTCTATCGTATGTGCACATTTGGCCTCAACCTCCACCGCGCTGACGCGATCGCGCACTTCCACCGGTACTACCAGTAACTGTGGCGTACGTGTGCGCTCATGCTGAACTGTGTGACTCTTATACTTGCTTCGTATTGCAGCCTAACAGACGCCCTTGCGAAAGATGCCACCTCATACGACCCAGGAAGGGTGATCAACATCTCGTCGGTCGCTGGCCTAACGCCAATACCTTACGATGACCGGCTAACTGGTGGACCCCAAAACGGGCTATGGAGTTGTCAGTCATATCGCTGTGGACGGCGCACCCGGTGATGAATGACCTGGTATGCAGATAACACGAGCAAAGCCGCGGTCAACCATCTAACGACGCAGCTTGCGTCTACGTTGACGTCACGCCACATCACGTATGTCACATTTTGAATCCTATATCACGTCTTCTGCAACTCACCTGCATATAAGGGTCAACGCCATTCTTCCTGGGTAGATACTATATCTCCGATGCTTGCACCACTAACTGAGGTTTCGCAGGATTTTCCCTTCGAAGATGACAGCGTTTGGCTTCAAGCAACACG
The DNA here is from genome assembly GCA_029783445.1 of Fomitopsis palustris. Lineage (NCBI taxonomy): Eukaryota > Fungi > Basidiomycota > Agaricomycetes > Polyporales > Fomitopsidaceae > Fomitopsis > Fomitopsis palustris. The sequence goes on from JARAOQ010000054.1 coordinate 41,618, forward strand.
GCGCTGATACGATCAACAAAGAGAACCCGTGGGGTGCGTTCTCACCTTCTGACACACGCCGCTGCTGGTGACCGTCCTCTAAACCACAGGTCGTTCGGGTGAACCACGGGACATGGCTGGTGTCGCACTTTTCCTCGCCAGCCCCGCTTCCGCCTACGTGACCGGTGCCCATATCGTGGTGGATGGCGGGAGCGTGATCTCGACCAGGGCGAAGGCGAAGTTGTAATTGGACTGAATGGCTGTCATTCGAGGGATTTGTTGACTAGGTAGGCTCGCTAGTGGTTCACCATGCCCTGTACAGGACACGCTCGATGGTATGCAGTGCGATGTTTCATCCGTCTGCTCGTCCCGAAGAGTACTGTGATGTGCCGCGCTCATACTCAAGCTGCGTTGAACAGGGAGGAAGGCATGGAGCTTTGGTGCACCCTAACAGCGATGACATCGAGCAGGTCAAGGAGCGCACATACCTCTACAGCTACCTGTATGTGGCTCCCTTCCCTCCGGGCTTACCTACTGCGCGGCCTTGATGTTCAAACAAGGCAAGCATTGCACCCCTCGCTACTGTCGTGCAGTGTATCTGATAGCATATGAGGACCGCATGGCATCCACCCATGCGGTGCACTGGGTGGCCGCCATCAGGTTGTCGGCTACGAGAGTCGGCACTTCGGCGAGGATCAACAAGCATGAAGCATGTGGGCCTGCAAAGGAACCGTATGCGCACCTGCCATGCATGCACTGCATGCTTGGAGCAGGCCTTTGGAGTCGACGTCCGATATCGGCATCGGTGTGTACTGAATGTCAGCTGGTGCGTCTGCACTGTGATGGGAGACTTCTCGTTAGACAAGTCCCTTCGTGCCAACGGCCTGTCTGAGATTCTGCTCTGCGGAAGCTACATTCTCTACTTTGGGTGTCGTATGTCCTTCTCTCAAACGCGTAAGCTACAGTGCCGTGGTGGTTGACCCCGCTCTAGGCCCATACCGTCGTCAAGCGATCGACGATCTAGACAGACGGTAGAGAGGGATCTGTTACGCTTGATCGCCTCTGTTCCTGAACGGGGCTAGTCAAATCCGATCAAGATTCCGGGGCGACGGATCGAAGAAGACTCGGGACGATTGAGTTGACCAGCTCCGCTCAGTCCGACTATGCAGTGCTGTTCATAAAGTCTAGCAGCCATGCGATATACGGTATGAGTCTACATTCATAACGTAGGCATTAAACATACTATTCACAGTACAAGCCTCAAGGCGGCACTTCTCTGCTTCTCTAGGGCACAGGATGCGAGCAAATAGGTGTTCCACGGACTCCATCCAATGTGACCTTTGGTGCCTGCTGCCGCGCCCTCTCCGTGGTCTCTTCGAGTGAAGCACATCTCCACTCCAACCATCGGTGATTGTCTTGTACAATCATGCGGCCACTGGCGTCGTTCTTTTTCCCATGTCCTCGAGGTCCACGTGGGGACGCGTACGTCGACGTACGACCTGGCACTGGCATTAGCATGTGCTGCACTCGGAAGCGGTTACCTTTTGGGTGCCCCCGCTCTTTTCGTGCACTGTCGCGCCCTGGCCCTCGCCTTCGGGTCAAAGCCAGTCGATTATCCAACATCCCGGCTACGAAGGTGACATGACACTGGGTGGGGCGACGTACGCAGCTTCTGGATTTCTCTCACGTGCTGCTGAGTACTCGTCTGATCGTCGTCGGTGTGTCGGTCAAAGCAAGTCTACTATCATTGGGAAGAGCCAAGAGCCTTTCTTCACGAACATGACCATGACTGTACGTTGACACTGATCATGCTATCCTCCAGCGTGACCTCTCCAATATATCTAGCTTATGGTGCCAGCTATCATGGGTAGATGTACGTACCTCCAATGGTATTGAGACTTATCCAGTCACAGATCTGATCGCTGACGCATCGCACAGGCGCACCGCTTTGTGATCATGCAGCAGCTCGATCTGGGCTCGGCTACTCTACCTGGGCGGCGATACGGTCAAACTTACAACGTCATGCTCCTGATAGAGTGCAGTATAGACGAACCCGATCAAGCAGTGTTGACCTTAAGAATGATTGTTACGCTCTCCACTGCCTCGACAATGCTCTACCTGGGCTTGATTTCCATCTTATGGTTGTAGCGGTGGTATCTCAGCGTTGTGTTCAGGCCCACAGCCGGACGACGGAAGGACAAGATCAGGTGCCGCAGATGGAAACGCATGCACACAAACGCGACGCATGGTTCACTCTCCTTCCGCGCGGTTCATTCCTTTCTAGCAGTCACGCAGGTGTGTCTCTTCTATCAGGTGCTACCGTAGAATGACTCTCCACCCAGACCAGATAGACTTCCACAAGCACATAGTCTCTCGCCTAAACTTATTGGGGAGGGCAATTCACCCATCACGGCGCCCACATGAACTCAGCATTGAACCAGGCCGTCCAGAATTCATGCTGAACGAGCGTATGCATCCGTCCCAAGCCTTCACTCCTCGAGCTTGGCAGGTCGTGCGCCTCGTTGGCTGCTTGATCCTGGGTATGCATTCCCTCTGCCGCCAATGATGCTGGCGTCCGCCACATGGTGCCGTCCCCGGCAGACCGACAGTCGCTGTCTGTTCGGAGGAGGGTGTGCTGTCTAAGCCATAGTTGTCCTCGAGTCTCGGTGCCTGAACCGGGCCATTCTGACGGCCGAGGAGAATGTATAAATTGGAGGTGGTGAGCATTGAGAGAGCTGCACGAGAAGAGTCGCGACGGCAATCCTCCTCACACACAACTCGTTCAGGATGAAGAGCATCATCGCAGCCTCCCTCGTCTTTGCCGCTAGCGCTGCTGCGGATCGGACTTTCACCGTTTACAACGGCTGTCCGTTCACCATCTGGTATGTGCAGCCGTGCTCTTCGCGCCCCACCTCCACCTGACCGAGCATTCCTCCCCATAGGCCGGCTGTGAGGCTCTACAGTCATGTACCCCATTATCGCTTATTGATGTTCACTTCCTCAGTACTACACCGGCGCTGGCACTTCCCGCCCTTCATATGCGACCGGGTCAGTGATGAGGACGAGGGTATAGTTAGTCTGGAGCTGACGCATGTTTGACCAGATGGGAGGCAGCCGCCTATACTCATGTCACATTCTCCGTGCCAGACGACTGGACGGCTGGTCGTATCTGGGTAAGCATACACAAGTCGTGTTTGTGGCGCATCTGACAGCCATAATCAAAGGGTCGCCGTGACTGCGACTTCAGCGACTCCAACCCGGCTACTCAGTGTGCTGACGGTGGATGCAATGGTGGTCTGGAGTGCGCTCTTAGCGGTGGTACAGTGAGTCATTTTGTTACAGTTGCTAGCGCCTCTTTTGATACATGTCTGATCAGGGAGTACCGCCTGCCACGGTAGCTGAGTTTACCCTTGGCGGCACCACCGGCGTTGACAACTACGACGGTATGCTTTCATACCTCACACGTTTCGGTCAACAACTGACATCGTCATACCAGTCTCCCTCGTTGACGGTTACAACCTCCCGATGAGGATCGACAACAACGTCGGCTGTGGTATTCCTAGCTGCCCCGTCGACCTTGGTCCGAACTGTACGTCTATTCTATACGTGGATTTAGTGCATGGTTTGACAAGATGCACAGGTCCCGCTCCTCTCAAGGGGCCCTACGACTCTTCTGGCTTCCCTGTTGGTTGCAAGAGCGCTTGCTACGCCAATCTTGATGGCGACCAGGGTATGTTGTTTCCGATATGTACTGGCGCGGCACAATGTCTAATGTCATTGCATAGCCAACTCGCCCAACTGCTGCTCTGGCCAGTACGACACCCCGGCGACGTGCCCATCGTCTGGTGTTGCTTACTACTCTTATTTCAGTAAGTGAAGCGGTGCTGTTACTCCATGCGAACCGCTGACATCATTCGCATCATTGCAGAGGACAACTGCCCCAACTCGTACGCGTACGCATACGACGAGAGCAGCGGCACCGCTCTCTGGACTTGCGATGCTAGCAAGGGTGCTGATTACACCGTCACGTTCTGCCCTGCTTGAGCCACTTCTCACGACTCTTACGATCTCTATAACAAATCGAGGAAATGTCAGGAACGTCTCTGCTGTATCACAACGCATGATGTACAGTGTACTGTTACTGAGCTTTGTTGTATGTCATTCTTGTACCGCTGTATATTTGAGTTGCGAAGCTTCGTCATGTTTGTCGGGACCGATGTTACGCGCGATACTTGCCGTGTGCACCCGAACCTTAACAAATCACGCAGTGATACGCCTGTCAAGGTATCACTTAGATGGATTAGAAAATTCAAGGTTGTCATAGCCTCATAGGATCCGGGACTGCACATGGGTGGCACGCTTGGCCGTCTACATCGTATGGTGGGTCACCTGAATCACGCCGAGGACCTTCATCCATCAGCCAGATTGAAAGGCGCCTCGGAAGATAGCCAACTAGATCGGAGAATCTGGGAACGAGAAGTGCAACACACGGTTCATTGTGCTATCAATATGGACATGTGGCAGTGTGTGAGCGAACAATGCATATTATCGAGGACTCTTACGTCGTTCTAATATACTTTCCAAATCCGGATGCGGCCATCATTATTACAGCCACTGGGCGACACGCTCTCAACGTTCAACCTTCATGTTATCCGACAACGTAATGCTAGAAAGGTAAGGTTGCACCTCCTGCCATGATGCAAACAAATGCTGATCTCTGGGCGTTGAGTCTGTAAAATAGTCTCGGCTCCAGACCATCGGCCGCAGCATTTCAGAGCATGTTTGTCGACGTACCCCGCCGAGTCTCTCACTGTGCAAGGGTCGGGGTTGCTGTGGAAATAGTTGCTCAGCACTGTGATCTGCTGCCGCACCAGCCTCAACGTCCATAACAGGGTTCTCGAGGAAGCTTCATGTGCGTCGTGCTTCGAGATTGTGAGTGTAGTATTCCCACAAGTCGGGCGGAGATGCAACCATGTGCGCACGAACACCTACTCAGATGTCGACTTGTGCTTGCAAGCTCTAGCGGGGCACTCATGCGGTCCTGCGCTCCAGCCGGCGTGCGCCCTCGCGCTGCATCCCGATCTGCCGACGCGGCGGTGTGCGCGATACGCCCATCGGCCCAGAGCTGAGTAGGTCACGCCGAAACGACCATATGTCTATTTCCTGTGGTCTCCGTGCGCCGCAGCTTGACACTGGACAGTTACCGCCAAGTTTCGTGATCCCATGCTGTCGTTGTCTTTGCCGCCGACAGTTTGGTGCCCACGTCGCGGTGGCGCGAGCACGCGTCGAACGAACCTATGTTCACAATGCGCTACTCCTTCGATTAGCCCCCTAGAATGCTGCAGAGATGCCGGGCGTTCTCCATCGTACGCCATGACGACCCCGTCGACGTTGGGCGGAACACTGGAGAGTGTATATAAGCAGGTCTATCATCACCGTCTCAGCAACACCTCCGCGGTTCGCACCGGTCCACTCTACATTTCCTCTACACAACCAGTTCCTCTCTACGGACCCAGTCATGAAGAGCTTTGCTGCAACCTCCTTGGTCCTTGCGGCCGGTGTCGCCGCTGACCGTAGCTTCACAGTAGTTAACAAATGCAGCTACACGATCTGGTCAGTATCTCTACCATCGTCTGACCTTCATTCGTATTGACCAGCCATCTACCGCAGGCCTGCTGTAAGTGCATGTTGATTAGCCGCATGTTATATGCCTGAGCAAGCGAATCAGTTCTTCACCGGCGCTGGTACATCTACTCCGTCATACCCCACCGGCTGGGAGGCAGCCTCCGGCAGTTCAGTGACTTTCTCGGTCCCGGATGACTGGAACTCAGGGCGCATTTGGGTAGGCCGATTTCACCCTATTCTAGCAAATAGCGCAGCTGAGAATCGAACGACAGGGCCGTGTCGACTGCGACTTCAGCGACTCCAACCCAGCTACTCAGTGCGCGACTGGTGGCTGCAACGGCGGCCTTGAGTGCGCCACTACTGGTGGTACTGGTGTGCCCCCGGCTACGGTGGCAGAGTTCACGCTTTCCGGCGTCTCGGGAGGCAACGGACTCGACAACTATGATGTCTCCCTCGTGGACGGCTTCAACCTGCCGGTGAGCATCACGAACGACCAGGGCTGCCATGTTGCGGACTGCCCCGTCGACCTGAACGCAAACTGTAAGCGTACTCTTTTCGCCAGTGCAGGATGACAAGGGACTAAGCGTATATATCTGTGCAGGCCCCTCCGCCATTGCTGGGCCGACAGACTCCTCCGGCAATGTCGTCGGCTGCAAGAGCGCGTGCTACGCCAATCTCGACGGCAACCAAGGTACGTCGTTTCTTTCATGTACCCGCGCAGCGAAATGTATGGAACGAAACGCACCTAGCCGACTCGCCCAACTGCTGCTCGGGCGAGTACGACACCCCGGCGACATGCCCGTCGTCCGGTGTCGAGTACTACTCCTACTTCAGTGAGTGCGCCGATGCTTTTCTAGGGTACTCATCGCTGACTTCGATTCTCCTATCTAAATCAGAGGACAACTGCCCCAACTCGTACGCGTACGCGTACGACGAGAGCAGCGGTACCGCCCTCTGGACCTGCGACAAGGCGGCGGACTACACGATCACGTTCTGCCCGTAAAAACGCGCACGGCACCCCACCGCTCCCTGCGATGTCACATACCCACAACCTAGCGATGTTTCCACGATGATTTCTGTACTACTGGCATATCGCAATCCTGACAGTCGTTGTATCGCGAGGCGTGTTGTTTGTATTTTTACCGTATTTATTCGAATGTTATGGGCTATAAGCTCCCGCGCTTGACTTATAACCCCAGTAGACGTTCATATCTGTTCAACGTGCATGTCCGTTAGTGTACCGAGAAAGCTGCCATAGCAGGTTTGTTGCTACTAGGTTAATCTCCCGCGCCCAAGTACTCTGCCTACCAGCCCACCTTTTGTGCCATAACTCCTTCCGACGCTGGCTCAGATCGGTATCTGTCTCCCTGGCGGCCTAGCGAGAAGATGTACGTGCAGGCATCGAGCTGGAGCACGATATCCAAGTGCTATGTACGAGTAGGGGGCCTATGTTATTACTTGTTACTACTCATATCTCAGAGTGTAATGTCGAATATCCTCGCCCTACAACTCACATCACCCACTCCTCGACTCTCCTGACCTCCTCTCTCCGTCTTTCCACAAGTCCCGCGCAGTCCGCTCCCCACACCTCCTCAGGCCTCTTACCCACCTCGAAGCACTCCTTCACGTGGCGCTCCGCATCCTTGTCCTCCATCGCGACACAGTTGCCGAGCGCGAGGGGACTTGCAGGGTCCCACCGCACGAGGGCAGGGCGCGCGGGCACTGCGTATGGCGGCGGGACGACGGAGCGTCCGCGGTGGATGTCGTCAAAGAGCAACCCACACGCGTCCTCGTCGAACGGGAGCTTGCTGCTCAATCATCAGTTCGCTGTACGTGACTCAGAAGTGGGGCGGACGCACTTGATGGTCTGACCGGTGATTTTCTGCTCGCGGTGGAGGAGGTCGCGGTAGAGCCGCTCGTTGAGCTTCTTGCGGCTCTTGATTGGGAGCGGGTTCGTTATAGGTTTGCCCGCGAGGTCGCACAGGATCCACGTCGCCGCATTCAGCCCGAATATCGACGGCAAGGGGCCTGTTCGCGCACACGACATGAACCCATGAGGCAGACGCAACTAGGTCAAAAGGGGAGGGGAACGTACCGAGCACCGGGAGGATCCGCACGCGGAAGTCGTCGAACACGCCAAGCTCCTTCACGTTCCCCTTCTGGAACTCCTCCTCAGGGAGCGGGAGAAGCTTGACCTCGCCCGGGACTTCCGTGGAGTACACGACGGGGATGCCTGACGTGATGCCCTGCAGACGGAGTCGACGACGCACGGAGCGCGCTAGTGGGTCGTACATCGTGTCCGAAATGTCAGCGATCTGGATGCGTGTGGGGTCTGACTTTGCGCCTGCACCCATGGATGAGAAGACCTGTGTCATACGAGAGCGTCAGGAGGTGGTGGTCAGGCATGGTACAGGTGCTTGGCACACAGACCTTGATCCCGTGATCGTGACAATACTTGAGTAGGTCGACTTTCGTAGTAATGTTGTCTATTGCGTCTGTACCAGAGCTTTAGCATGCGGCATCCCGGGGTCGTGGATCATACTTGCCTATGACCCAATCTACGCCCTCCAGCAAGTCACCACCCTGTTCTTTCCGCCATATGTCTATGCGCGCATCGACGTCCACCCAGCGCGCAATCTGCTTGATAGCCCGCTCTATGGAGCGCACCTTTGGCGTACCGACATCCGCGAGAGTAGCGGTTGCATGCCGGTTCAGAGACGACAGCGTCACCTGGTCGAAGTCGACCAGGCGTATTTTTGAGATGCCTCTGTCTCACAAAGCATACTCATTAGAGGTCTGGCACAGCGTGCATGGCTGGGGAGCGTACGATCTTACGAGCATGATGGCAGCCCAGCTTCCTACCCCGCCGCAGCCGACGACTACAACGCTGCCCTTGCGGATACGCGCCATCCCCTCCTCGCCGAAGAACGCGTAGTTGCGCGCGAGCTGCTCCCGGATGAGCTCCTCGTCATACTCGTACTCTTCGCCGCGCCGCGCAGAGAGCGTGATCTCCGCGACGCCCTCCTCCGCCTCTGGTTTGCGCGGCCGGGGCGCAGGGACGCCGTTTGCACTCGCGTTCTGGAGCGATTGCTTGAGCTCGAGCTCGAGCTGGCGCCGTTTCTGGTGTCTGCTGTGTTGCTGGTAGGCGGTCAACAACCCGGCGGTTGCAACGGACGCACCCAGTGCTGCTAAAACTAGCTGGATGCGGTGTGAGGAGACGTCGACATTCATGGCCATGTAAGGATTTCGCAGACGGAGATGAAGTACGAGTTGTAAGAGAGCACGCTGCACACTGAATCTACGGGCTCGGCGCTATGACGCACTTTCACGGCTGGCTGGCGCGGCCTGCAGATTCGGCTGTATGTAAGTAGTGTTTACATTCTCGTTAGAAGCAATCTATCCATGGTGTATTAAACAAAAGAGAATGGTGCATGAGCAGGGGGCGACTCAGCGAGCGATCCTTCGCCCAGTCTGGAAATGTCACAGTTTGCTCGTGTTTGACCGTTCCGACATGGGTCGCTAACGGAAGCCACCTCGCAAGTCGAGGTGGTCGACGAGTCGAACGACGCCCAGGCTATGCTCTCTGCTGTACATTAAGCGAAGTCGACATCTACAACCTGCGCAGCTCCCCGACCCGCAGCAAGCTACACAACACAGCGCCGCGACGGTGGCGCGCCCATTCAGCTGCAGACACATCAACCAACGCGTCCGCCCACCAAGTCCGACTGAGCAGCCATGGCGGCGTACTTCTTTGCTTCACCGGTGGACGTGGACATCAAGCTCGAGGGCGAGGACGAGCGCAAGCAGGTGGACGTGAAGCTCGAGAAGGAGCGCACCGTGTCGTGCCCGGTGTACTATGACGGGGACGCCGTCGCGGGGCAGGTGCGTGCGCCGTACCGCACGAACGCGGCCGCATACTCAGCCCAGTATATGCATTCTAGGTGACTGTGCGCGTGCGGGACGGGAAGCGACTCGCACACGAAGGCATCAAGGTGGAGTTCATTGGCAGCATCGGTGCGTTGACGTTGTTTGCTGGGGAGGCCGCCCCGCTGAGCAACCCCAGAACTGTTCTACGACCGCGGGCACCACCATGAGTTCCTGTCATTATCGCAAGAGCTGGCAGCCCCAGGGGAGATGCGCGCGGCGCAGACGTTCGACTTTCTCTTCAAGAACGTGGAGAAGCAGTACGAGAGCTACCAGGGCATCAACGTGAAGCTACGGTGCGTCGCGTGTGCGGGATTTCTGTCTGTACGTGATCTGAATGCATTCATTGTCATGTAGGTACTTCGTACGCGTCACCATCTCACGACGAATAGCGGACGTGACAAAGGAGAGGGAGATATGGGTGCACTCGTATCGCATGCCACCCGACAGCAACAACTCCATCAAGATGGAGGTCGGAATCGAGGACTGTCTGCACATCGAGTTTGAGTACAACAAATCGAAGTGAGTGCTCAGTTCATCTTGTCCCATCCCCCTTGCTGCACCCCTCCAAGCTGCGTCCACTGACACTGGTACCCCTTCATAGATACCACCTGAAGGACGTCATTGTCGGAAAGATTTACTTCCTCCTCGTACGCATCAAGATCAAGCACATGGAGCTCTCCATCATCCGCCGCGAGACGACCGGCGCGCCCCCGAACCAGTACAACGAGAGCGAGACCATCACCAAATTCGAGATCATGGACGGCGCGCCCGTCCGAGGTGCGCCTCTCCCTTTTCCTTCCCCTACGCACAGGTAGCTGGAATGTACTGACGCGGGCGACAGGGGAGACGATCCCGATACGGCTGTTCCTGGGCGGGTTCGAGCTCACGCCGACGTTCCGCGAGGTGAACAAGAAGTTCAGCGTACGGTACTACCTCAACCTTGTCCTCATCGACGAGGAGAACCGGCGGTACTTCAAGCAGCAGGTCTGTACCCCTCCCTCGCATGTGCCCTTGAGCCTCCGCTGACTGTCCACACCCTGCAGGAGATCACGGTGTTCCGTATTCCAGAGGTGCGTGTGGTCTCTGTACAGTGCTGGCTGGAGTGCGCTAACGCGCATGCGCACAGAACTGATGACGTCGGGTCGTTGTACTTATTATACGTATTGCTTATTCCGGAACTCACGTTGTCTCTCGCGAGTCTCTGTCCTGCCTCCGTCGGAGGACTGTCTCAGCGATGTAAACGTCAGCGCGCACCATCACGGCCGGTCTGTGTCGTATCAGTGGCTTCTCTTCTTGACCATGCTCGCCCATGATATGTGGTCGCCGGATCCAAGAAAGAGGGTGAAGGTCAAAGTTGCGCGTCTCTGTGCTGCCTCTGACTACCTCAAGCGTCGCACGTTGACGTGTCTGTCGGCGCATGGCCTGTAACACGCGCTCGCTAGACAGGCACTGGCCGGTTCATTCAGCAAACAGAAGCTCTGCGCACTGGAGCCACGGTATGGAGCGGTACCTGTTCCACATGTTCTACGCTTCGCCCGGAGGTTTGGGACCCCCATAGGTGCACGCCACTGAAATAGACGCCCATTTCCAGACTGCAATCGCACACGTTCAACGTCTTCTACGTACCTCCACCGCCGACAGGATTGCAGTGGCTGCTGGAGCTAGCGTCCGTAGAGCGTAGTCTCTGCTCTGCCGACAAGCTCAGAGGGTGCCGGGCGGTCAGCGACACTGATCATGAGCCCGCCCGCCGCTGGCCGCGTACGTACGCGTGCCGAGATAGGTGCGCGCACCGCTGCGCTGCTGCGATCCCCCGCCCAGTGACATCACCCACCCTCGCATGTGTATTCTCCCCACAGCCGGGCGCGACAAGGACAGGTCTCGAGCTGCGCGCGCGCGCGCTGAGTCAGAGGGGCAGCCCCGCAACGCATCCGAACGTATTGACGTCGCTTCTCGCGCTCTCATAAGCGGTAGCAGGAGAACGCAGCAGCTGGTATATAGGGGGGAGCCAGGACGACAGCGCTAGCTAGCGACCTGCCCCGCAGCCCGCTACCCACCGCAGCCCGAACACCGACGCAAGCACGAAGACGATGGCCGAATTCTGGGCACCCCCGCCGACACCGAAGACGCGCCTGGGGCGGCACCGGCAGCTTGCGCCGCTCGCGGGGATCCACGTCTCGCCGATCTGCCTCGGCGCGATGAGCGTCGGGGACAAGTGGGGCAAGTACATGGGCACGATGGACAAGGCGCAGAGCTTCGCGCTGCTCGACGCGTTCTACGACGCGGGCGGCAACTTCATCGACACGGCCAACTTCTACCAGGACGGCTCGTCCGAGGAGTTCCTCGGCGAGTGGATGGCGGCGCGCGGCGTGCGCGACCAGATGGTCATCGCGACGAAGGTGCGCGGGCCCGTGTCTGTGTCTGTGCGCGGAGGAGGTGCTGACCGGCCGGGGCTAGTACACGAACAACTTCAAGCGCCACGAGAACCTGCCGCAGAAGACGACGTTCACGGGCAACAACATGAAGTCGCTCTACCTGACCGTCGAGGCGTCGCTCAAGGCGCTGCGCACGGAGTACCTCGACATCCTCTACCTCCACTGGGTGAGTCCGCCGCCCGCCGCCGCGGCCCCCCGCTGACCCCGCGCGCCAGTGGGACTGGACGTGCACGATCGAGGAGATCATGAACGGCCTGCACTACCTCGTGCAGCAGCGCAAGGTGCTCTACCTCGTAAGCGTCCCGCCCCGCGTCCCACCCGCTCCGCGCCCAGGCTGACGCCCGCCCGCCCCGCCGCCAGGGCATCTCGGACGCGCCCGCGTGGGTCGTCTCCGAGGCGAACATGTACGCGCGCCTCACGGGCAAGGCGCCCTTCGTGATCTACCAGGGCGCGTGGAACGTGCTGCAGCGCGACATGGAGCGCGAGATCATCCCCATGTGCCGTGCCCAAGGTCCGCCCCCCCCCTCCCCCCCTCCGCTGACCCGCGCGCGTGCCTGACCGTAGCCCGACGCAGGGATGGCGATCGCGCCGTGGAACGTGCTCGCGGCGGGCAAGATCCGCACGGACGCGGAGGAGGAGCAGCGCCGGCAGAGCGGCGAGAAAGGTGCGCCCCCTATCGACCGTGCGTCGTGCGGAGGTGCTGACGACGCCGCGGCGTGCGTGCAGGCCGCCCGGACATGGCCACCGGCGAGTGGGAGCGCTCGCCGGAGCAGCGCAAGGTGTGCGCGGTGCTCGAGACCGTCGCGCAGGAGGTCGGCGCGAAGAGCATCGCCGCAGGTGCGCCCCCTCCCCCTCCCCTCCCCCGCGCGAGCTGACGGACGTGTGTGCGGGGCCAGTCGCGATCGCGTACGTGATGCAGAAGACGCCGTATGTGTTCCCGATCGTGGGCGGGCGCAAGGTCGAGCAGCTGCACGCGAACATCGAGGCGCTGAGCATCGCGCTGAGCCCCGCGCACATCGCCGCGATCGAGGGCGCGAGCACGTTCGTGCCCGGCTTCCCGTACAACATCATCGTGAGTCCTCTGCTCTTCCGTTCCCCCTCACTGCCTCGGGGTGTGGGGCCCGCGCGTGCGTCGGGTGCTGATGTCGGCGGGCGGGCTAGGGCGACGGCTCGGATTACTGCGTGCCGTTCAAGTGCGCGGGCCATTTCGACAAGTGGCCGCGGCAGCAGGCGATCCGGCCCGAGTGATACCGTTCGTAGTCCGGAAGGGCGGATCAGGGTGGTGAGTGGAGTGCGGTTGTTGACCGTGTATTTGTTGGCTGGGCGTTTCGGTGGGTTGTGTGTATGCATGTATGATAGAAGGATGCATTGTACAGGAATTGAGGGCAATGAGTATGACTTCACTCGGTGTGTGTGGCTGGGGCAGCAGTCAGTGCGGGGTCCGTCTCGATCCAACATTTCGGCGGGTCGATGAGTACCGAGAATAGCCCTATTGACGAGGTATAGACGCATGCACTGATTGCGTGTATCGCATAGGCAATCGCATCCACCTGCAAGTAGTGACGCGTAAATGAGTATGCATGACACGACCACTGTATGCAGTCGGATATAACTCTTTATTACGTTCAATAATGAGCCAAGGTCTGCATGATGGTACACCTAGGCCTTTCGCTTCCAATTTCCGAATACCGTCTTTGATCAAGTTGAAGTCATGCCAGTTCCAGTCGATAGCTTGACATAATACACGCCGCGCTGTGGACGTGAATCTAACGGTCGTTGCGAGTGCAGCTATCGGCCCTCTGATCAGGCCTCAGGGCGACCGCCCCGCCTATAGCATCCACTGAATGGGTCAATGGACCACCGTGACGTAATCGTCAGCGAGTCTGCGTCGGGCCCACTTGCAGTCGAAGCCCTATGTACTAGTCTCAAGATTGCTTGCTGGTGTGTACTCTACACGAAGTTATTGACCGATCTGTAGTATAGCTTGATATCGACCACCAAGAATACACGGCTAGCACTCCTTTTATGTACTTTCCACGCTAATGAGCGGTTTGCTGTCATCAAGGAGCCATGAGATATAGTCCCACGACTGGCTGCAGTCGGCTGGTGGGCCCAGGCCAACCGAGCGCGCGACATACTCTGTCTGACAGCAACAATGCTCTCTAGCTTCCATGCACCGTGTTGGTGCGGCGTGGGGGGCGAGGACGGGAAGCAGTACTTCTTTGCCTGGTGCACCGGCACTCCAGGAGAACCCCGACGTCTACGTACGAGGGAAAGAGCCCATGAGTAGCGTGCTCCGTTCCCAGCCGTCCAAACCCCTTCGACACGGACTGAGCGATGACGACATGCGCGGACGCTCGATCGCGGATTCGATCCCGTGGAAGCGGCGTGCTGGATCGGGCAGGGATCTTCCGCGGACCGCGGGGCGCACGAATCAGGGCGGAGTGATTGTCACCGCCCGCTCGATCGTGTCTGTGCGCTGCCTCGACGCTGACTCGGGCGGCGTCTGACACCAGCAGCTGCAGAGCAAGGCGCAGGACGCCTGGGCGTGCAGTCGATCCACCGCGCCACGCGCGGGGACAGAAGCGGCCCAGTGACCGCGGTGTGTGGCGTGCTTCCCCGCCGACGTATCAACTTCGGGAGGGGATCCGCCACGCCCTGCGCGCACGACGCACGGCGAGCGCGAGCTGGGGGCCACTCCGCCGTCCACACGATGCGCCCGATCCGGCCGCGGGCCCGGACGTCCACGGAGCTGGGACCCAGGATGGACAAGACGCGGGCAGCGCGCACTGCCATGGCCAGGCGTCACTTCCTCTCCCGGTACAGCGCCCGCCGACGCACTGCTTCCAGCGACGCCCTCTCCGGCCTCGCGCCGGTGGCTGCCACAGATAAATGCGCCCCCCGCATCCTGCAACATGTCCCGACAACTCTAGCCCTCCCTCTCCTCCTCTCCTCCCCTCCTGCGCACCACACCCATGGCAGACTCACCCTCACCCATCGTCATCGCCGCCGCACGCGTCGGCTCCGGCGTCGTGTACGGCATCGGCAACCTCATCCTCCCCATCCGCCTCCTCCTCTGGGACCTCGCCCTCACCATCTACAACCTCTGCGCGCCCCTCCTCCCCGCAGACCGCGTCGTCCCCGAGGGCCGGCCCGGCGCACGCGGACTCTGGCCCCAGTACATCCCGCCCACCGACACGGACAGCCGCAGCTGCTGCCCGATGCTAAACGCCATGGCCAACCACGGTGCGTACGGTATACAGTATAGCGGCGCGTGTGTGCTCACGCGCGGACAGGCATCCTCCCGCGCGACGGGCGCAACATCTCGTTCAAGGACCTGAACAACCGCTGCCGCGAGACGTTCAACTTCTCCCCCACCTTCTCCTTCTACGTGCCCCACTACGCCGCCACCATGCTCGAGCGCAACTACTGGACAGACACCTTCGACCTCGCCGACATCAGCGCCCACAACTGCATCGAGCACGACGCCTCCCTCTGCCGTGCGTCCTCCCGTTCCTCCCTCTGTGCGTGCGACGCGACTGACGCGCCGTGTGCGATGCAGGCGAGGACACGTTCCACAGCGCCGACCAGTCCAGGCCCGCCCCGCACCTCGTCAAGGCCCTCCTCGAGAGCGCGACGGGCCCCGACGGGACGCTCACCAAGAGCGACGTCTCGCGCATGCTCAGCAGGCGGCGCGCAGAGAGCAAGCGGAGCAACGGCCAGTACAGCCAGGCCATGGTCCACAAGATCTTCGGCGCCTCAAAGTGCGCCCACCTCTCTCCTCCTCCCTTGCTTGCTCTGGTCGCTGACGACGTTGCGACACTGCAGTGCCTCGACCCTGCTGACGATCTGCGGTGGGCGCGTGAAGGACCTGTACCCGATGCTCCTCGAAGAGCGCATCCCCGACGGCTGGCAGCCGCGCATCCGCAACCCCGGCGGACTCACCCTCACCACCTTCCAGTTCACCGTCCTCCCCGTTGAGCTCGGGGTCAAGGAGGAAGTCCGCGAGACGCTCAGGCTCCTCCACATCGGCGACATCGGCGACCACTGAGTCCGCGCCGCGCGCCTCGCGCACGACCACATACGCGACCGCTTTGAGAAACCTCCCACCTGAAATGTAGCGAAAGATCGGAACCGCGCCGGGTAATGTACGTTTCTTGCTAATATAGTACCTGTACAGATCAAGCTTGGGGTCGGGGTATGGGCCGGGGCGGGGCAGAGCGGACGACGCGTAGCGCGTTGTATACTGTAGATCAGGGTGGTGTGCAGTATGTTACGTGGGCGATGTGCGCGATGCATAGTGATATTATTATTCATGGACGCGACGCGGAGCGCGCGCTTGCACAGACGAGAACAGACGGACCTTGCTTGCTTGTGTGGTGTGGGCGCCTAGAAGTCGCCGAGGTCGATCTCCACGGACTGCACGATGGACGCCTCAAAGTTGGTGCCGCTCTTGTCCGGCGCCGCGGAGGGCGGCAGGGGAGACGCGGTGCGGTCCGCCGCGCCCGGGGTCGCAGGCGTGCCCGGTCTGCCGGCCACGATTAAACAGAGAGATACGGTCAGCGCCCGGACACGCCGAGGAGAGAGAGAGGAGGAGACACCACGAACCTGGGGCTGAACGGCTTGAGGCCGTTCTTGGGCGTCCCCGCGCGGGGGGTGCCCGCGGCGGACGCGCCGAGGAGCTTGCGCTCGCGCTCGCGGCGCTTGCGCTCGGCCTCGCGGAGCTCGGCCTGGCGGATGGCCTCGACGTTCGCGGCGCGGTTGCGGCGGTTGACCTCCGCGAGGCGCTCCTCGCGGCTCTGCTCGCGGTCGTGCGGCTTCGCGGGCAGCTTCGCCTCCACCGCGGCGAGCTGCGCGTCGAGCGCCGCGGCCTCCTTCCAGTCCTGCCGCCGCACCGCGAGCATGCGCATCTGCTTCAGGCGGCCGTGCTCCGCTGCGAGCGCCGCGCTCGAGGACTTGTCCTGGAGGTTCCGCGCGAGCATCGCGTTGATGTCGCTCTGTGTGTGGGGGGGGGGGCGGTGGGTCAGTCGGTGTGGGCGGGGGCGCGATGAGCCCTGGCGCGACGCACCTCGGTGATGTCGCGCGACGCGTTCTTCGCGATCTGCGCGGCCTTCTCGCGGAGCTCGCGCTTCGTCGGGAACGACTGCTTGTCCTTCGACAGGCTGGTCCACTCCGCAAAGTCTGCCTAGGGAGGGGGGGGCGCGAGCTCGTGTAGCCAGCTTCAATCACGGGGCATCACAACACATACGAACCTCGGTGAAGGACGAGTTGGATATCCGGTCCATCGCGAACGGTCGGTCGTGCAGCGCGTAACGCAGCCCGAGGTGCGTCGTGATCTTCCGCCCGTTGAACTCGTAGTGGCGCCCCTCCTTGTGCACACCTGAGGGCAGTCGGCGGCTGAGGGCGACACGGTGCGGCGTGCGACTCACCGATCACTTCGAACATGCGATATGTGGGTTGGCCGTCCTTGGAGCCGTTGAGGTAGCGGACCCATGCCCCTTTGACGGTTTCCTCGAACCATGGTGTTGCGGACAGACGCGCGACCATGTCCCGCGATAGCCGTACCTTCTCCAGGTCCTCGAGGGTGATCGTATCGTCCTCAATAAACTTCTCCTTCTCCGGGTGCAGCCTGTCGTATAGCCGGCGATCCCGTTCCTCCTCCTCCTCAAACTTGCTGATCTGCCCATCCTCTTCCTCCTCGTCTGAGATATCCATGTCTGCCGGAGAAGATGAGCGAGCGCGTTTAGGTGAATTCGTTCGAATCTGAAACACTGTGAGGCGGCGCAACAACATCAGGAAGCGCAACACGTACGCGCTTCTTCTCGTCCTTCTCCCTCCGCTTGGCCCTCAGTTCGTCCAACTTACGAGACTTCTCCTTGGTGGCGCCACGAACGGCATGTTGCCCTAGCGAGCCGGTGAGTCCAGCTCCTCCAAGCGAAAGCAGACTCACGTTTGGCCGCCTTGGCCACACTGTCCTCCACATGCCCACTCTGCGCCTTCAGCATTTGCTCGAGATTGCGCTTGTCCTGTATGCGCTGCATCTCCTCCTGCCGCTGAGCAAGGAGCTCCTCCCGCTCGATCTCAGACATTTCCATGAGCCTGTCCATGACATTCCAGCGTGCGCAAAGGCGCATGGACGGCCTTTAACAGCGAACGGAGGGACAATGCAACCGGCCACGCGTACCTCTGCCTGTCGGCCTCATCGACATACTTGCCCTCGAGCGGGTACGGATTCCTTTCTCCCTCGACTTCGCTCTCCGTTTGGTCAGCATCAGACGCTGCCTCGGGTCCCCTGTGCATTGTTCAGAGTACTGCGTCGCGTGCCCCCGCAGACACTGCCGTTCGCTCACTCTGCTCTCCTTCGCTTGACAGACCCTTGGGCTTGACGCTTTCGGCGCTTCTTCTCTGTCGCACCGGCCAGCTCGAGGAGCTCGTCGGAGATGTCGCCTTCAGAGTCAGACATAGTTAAGGATGTGTGTGGGAGGGGAAAATGCGGGTGTCCTAGGGAGGTGAGGGGAGAGTCGTGACGAGGGAGGCGGTGGGTGTCAGCGAGAGGAACAATCCACCCAGTTAAGGAACGTATTCAGACTGTCACCTTGCTAGTCACACCTGTCACACATAGTGACAGGTCACAACCACGACGTCGCCAGATATCTCTCACTTCTACCACGTTGCAACATGGTACGGGGTTGAACGGAAGAGAAGATTAGATGGTACATTATTCTCTCATCAATACATACCAAGTCCACAAATGGGCATGAACACAGACAACCAAATCGAGAGGAGGATGAAATCACGAGCCGTCAACGGGAACGACCTTGGGTGCTATAGGACCTGCACTCGGGTGCATGTCTGGTATCGAGCCGTTGGGTATTCGAGGCGGGGGCAGTGGCTGGCTCGAGCTCGGTTGTGGCGCAGACGGGAAGAGCGGGCCAGTGGGGGACGTTCGCAGGCCGCCCATCCCACCCGGCTCTGGATTGGACAAGCCCATCGAGCGCACAGGCCCGGGCAGCGCCTTCAACGGCCCGCCGGGCGATGGAGGACGACCGAACGGTTTTGTGCTCGGGCTTCCGTTCTTGGACACGTTGATCACTTCTGCACCCTGGGGCGGCGAGCGAGCGGAGGCACTCAACGAAGGAGGTGGTGGGAGCTGCATTCCTGCCGGTGGCCTTGTTGGCGAATGCATGGGTCCCGGGAAACCACCGCTTATCCCACTAGGGCTCATATGGGGAGCGTGGATCCCGTTCGTATGAGGAGGCGATCGAGGGGCGTAGTCCATCGGCCTGCCGGGCCCATGTGTCGGTGAGCTCCATGCGCCGGAGCGTGACTGCGGAGGGGGAGGAGTCTGCGGCCGCCTGCTGATGGACTGACGATGCCCACTACTCTGACTGTGACTCGGCCGTCCGGTGGATGCTGATGATGCGGGCCGAGGAAGAGAAGAATCTTCGTTATTCGTGAACGAACCCCGTCTCGAGCCACCTACTGAGGGCGGCGCAGTCGGTGGGGGGACTGCGTTGCGTGGCGAACCCGGATAGTTCGATTGCATGCCTTGCGACGGACCCATGGCGAACGGTGGCATTTGTCGATCGTGAGGACCGGTAGGACCAGGGCCTACGGGTCGAACACGATCACGGGGGGCATCGAGTGGGGAGGGGAGTAGCTGCCTCGACGGACCCGCCGTCATCTCCTCCATAGAGGCGCTAGGGTGAATGTGACGAGGCTCAATCTCGCGAGGCGGGCGCGGACTATTCATTGAACTTGGCCCTGCTGGGCCCATCCCAGAGGGCAGCGCAGACATCGGAGGACCCTGCGCCGGTCCGCCAGGCCCGTTCGTCTGAGGCGGGTGGTGATGGTGGAGGACATGGTGATGGTGCGGGATACGATGGTGATGAGACACGACGTGCACATGAGGGGTTTGCCCTGGAAGTGCATGGACATGTGAGTGCGTGTGTTGGTGCCCGGGATGTCTAGGGGGTATCATCTGCACAGGGTATCCTCTCTCCTGCTCCCGCTCCATCTTGTCTCGTGCTTTTTGCCCCTCAATGAAACGTTCACGTTCTAGCTCGGAATCATGAACACTTGGTCCACTGCCCGGTCGTCGTGGCTCCTTCACGGGGCCGAGCATACCAGATCCAGACGAACCAACACCTACCCATCCATTAGGTTTTGACTGTGAGAAGCCAGGCGGCGCAGGAGAGGGGACCATCCTGTTCGGTATGGTTTGGACGGGCACAGGCGAGATGGAGCGCGCTCTCATCATACCGCTAGGTCCATTCATGGGCATGCCGCCGAACTGCTGTATATGCGTGTGATGCTGTGATGGCCCCGATCCGGGACGATGGGGACCCACGTCCTGGTCAATCGCCTGTGAGGGGTGCAAATTCGGTAAGCCGCCTGAGATGGCAGATGGATGGTGGGCGGGTCGCTGTGCTTGAGGCTGGAACGGCTGCATGCCGGGTGGCGGCTGCATCTCAGGGTAGTGCGGATGTTGGAATCCAGGTCCGGTAACGAACCGATTTCCCGGACCCGGTCCGTTGACCATCGCCATGTTCATCGCATAATCGTACTGTTGCGGCACAGGTGCACCCATCGCGGGATTGACTAGCTGGCGGTGAGGATCAAAGCCAGCGACACCGCGCCTGTGTTGGAACAGGAACTCGAGGTCTCTTCGAATGTCGTCGCCGGCAAGAGGAGTGAGATGGGGATACGTAAGAGGTCCGGTCATTTCCTTGCTTCGTGGTGCATGCCCGGACGACGCTATGCCGAAAGGATAGGACTTGACGATTTCGCGCAGTGTAGGAGGCTCACGGATCTCTTGCGGAGGCCCCGGAATCCGACGTTCTGGCCTATTGTCAGCGAGGGCACGGGCGTTGGAAGCTAAACGAACTGACCGGGTTGCGGGCGCTCGAGTGCTCGCCGCTCGCGTTCCAGCTTGCGCCTCTTCCTATTGGTCTCTGAGATCATCTCGGTTTGCAGATCATCTCTCTCCGCCTGCGGGCACAACGCAACATCAATATAGCGCAGTCACGTGTCTAACGCGTCCGCACCTTCCACCAGCTCCATACGCCGTCCTCGTCCAGCTTCCGGCGCTTGGTCACGTTCATCACTTCAAAGTCGCGTCGCCTCGACGCCAGTTCGAGCCGCTTGTCGCGTCGCTTCGATAGCTCCTCGTTCAGATGCAATAACTCGGGATGTGTGCCTGCCATTCAGGAGTTAGCAGCTATGTGCACACGCCGAAGGCACAATCTACCTTCGGCTACCAATCCTTCTTCCCAGGCGAGATCGTCCATCTTCTCCACGTATATACGCTCTCGGAGAAGGGCGAATCTTAGCTCAATCGTCGCGAGCACTTCCAGGGCCTCAGCGCGGTGCGCGGGCTGCATATCGGATTCGAGCTCAAACTCAAGCTCTGGAGTGTCCATGTCGACCTCCTCGTCAACAACGTCCCCGTCCTCCCCATCAACTACAGCTGGCGTGTGGTCGGCATCACCGTCTGCTTCCATAACACGATCTGCAGCGGCGTCGGCCTTGCCCTTGCGTGTTCGCGTTCTTGGCTTTCTTCGCCGTGATGCGCGGGCTCCCTTCACTTCGCGCTCAGGCTCGGGTTCACGATCCGATGGTACGTCGGCCTCAGCCTCGGGCGTGGGTGAGCGGGAAGACGATGGCGATCCAGACGCAGAGGAGGACGTCGACGGAGAGCGAGAGGGCGGCACTACGACGGACGAGCCAGCCATGATCGACGACGCTGCGGCGGTGTGGAGTGTGGGTGCAGCGAGTGGGGGAGGAGCGACGACGGGGTCCGCGTCCACATCCATAAGTGTAGTGTCGTCTAGCACCGGAGGGGCCGTGTCTAGTGGCGTCGCCGGTTCAGCGGCGGCGGGCGCGCCCGCGTCGTCGTCAGCATCGGACTCTCCAGGAGGCGGGTCGTCTTCAACAGGGTCATCACCAGCCTCCTCTTCATCTTCCGCATTCTCGTCGTCAGTGAGTTCTGGGGAGCCAACGCCTCCGCCCTTCTGGGATACCGCGCGTGAAGTAGGCACGCTGGCGGGAACATCCTGTTCGCCGTCCTCCTCGTCGAGCTCCTCTTCGTCTGTGGCGTCTTCGTTGTCGAGCTGATCATCCGCCAGTGGCTCGAGCGCCTCCGCGTCCGAGGCCTGCGCAGGTGGTTCGTCGTCATCGTCCTCGCGCTCGTCCTCGCCGTCGCTCTCCACCTCTCGCGGAGCTGCGGCGTCAGCATCATCGCCCCGCTCGTGTTCATCGTCTTCCTCCTCCTCCATGGCCTTTGCGGGGCCGGGCTGTTCCTCCTCTTCTTCTTCCTCGACGAGGCGTGTACGCCAATCGCCCTTCTCCGACTTCTGTTTGGTCTTGTACGCCCAATCCCACATTGGGGGTGGCAGCAGGTTACTACGCTTTCGTGTGCTTTCTCGCGGTCTGCTCGAGTTGCGTACCTCTGCTTTGCTGTTTTCCTCCTGCTCCTCCTCCGTGAGTTCGGAAAGCTCAGAGCCGCTGTCGAGATCGCCGTCGATGGATGCCGACGGGGAGCGGGGTCGCGTTGACGATTCTGGCGGTGGTGGAGATGGTGAGGGTGAGCTGAGAGGTTCGAGGGAGACGGTCGACCCCGTCATCGTTGCGGACGGCGAGGAACAAATGCACGGTGCAGCACTCGAATTGGCGCGCTGAGATCGGTGTAATTGTCACAGACCGCGTGACACTGCTCCTCGTTGCGGAAGTCGTGACCCGTGACCTTCCCCGCACGGGCCGAGGCCTTCTTCTAAGCGCCCGAGGTCGTCTCCTCACTTGCGCTCAATTCAGCAAAGACCGCTCATCGCAACATTACCGGTTCACAAAAACATGGTTTCTGCAGACAATCTGAATTTGGACTGTCTTGAGCTGATATTTGCTCACCTGTATGGCAACGACCTGGTCTCTGTCTCGCTCGTCAGCCGATCCTTCCTGGCTGGTGTTATCCCCAGACTCTACCGCAGTCTAGTGTTCAAGCTCAATCAAGCGAAACGTTACCCGGCGGTACGTCAGGACTAGTGTGTTTGCCATGGCTATGCATGACGAATCGCAGATATTGTCACCATTTGCGTCCGTGCTCCGCCACCCAAATCTAGCAACCCATGTCAGACACATCGGTACGTATTCGCTGTGAACCGTGCGGACGCTCGATCGTTGATAGCCTTCCCCGGCTACGCCAGACATACGAATGGCACCAAGTACCAGGTCTATCGTGCAACCGACGTTTATACGAGACTGCGCCAGCACCATCGACATTTGCGACAATCTGGTTTCCTTCACATGCACGCCCTCAATCATCCAGTGCTTCCTCCTCAACCTCCAGAACAAGCAGTCATTGCAACACATACGCGTGAACGCTAACATGACGCCCAATCAGGCAGAACTTCTCGTCAAAATTCACGGACTGAAGAGTATCACGCTAGACGCTGGGTCTCCGTATGCGGTGGATGTCCTTCCTAGATGGACCATGGGACTCAAGACGACGCTTACGGACCTCACATTATACGTGAGCTTTACTCCGCCTCCTACTCGACCACAGCGAACCTTCTAATCAGACACTCCCAACTATCGCAGTCTATCCACGAGTTGAACGAGCTCGTCTTGGAAAATGTACTCATGCATCTCCCTCGCCTGACTGGGCTGCATGTCATCAACTGTTCCAAGATGGATCACAACGTTGTCCTTCGTCTGACGTCCTTCACACCCGATCTGCAAAGCCTATCCTTCACCACTTGGGTTGGCTTTATTGATTCTGCCCTGAAACCACGTACTGACGAGCCTCTTAGGACTCCCCGCGCTCGATGGCCACAGACTCCACATTCGACGGGCTCGCTGCACCGCTCCGGCGCCTCCGTCACCTCACCATAGATACCCATTGCTCAGCATCGCCGCCCACGACCCCAGAAATTTGGCATTCTCTCATTCAGCAGACACGTTTATGGGACGCGCATCTCCGCACCATCACCTTGAAGATCACGGAGAAGCTGGTCGTCTCGGATGGCTTCATCAATGAGCTCGTGCGCGGGCACAAGGCGACGCTCACGCACATAGCGTTGCTGAACTGTAGTTTGGGTATCAGTAGTGTCCAGCACCTCTGCACGCGATGCAGGGAGCTCGACCGCTTCGCAGTCAGTATCCCTGCAAGAGACATAGTACGTTTGCGGTGCGCAGCCACATTGGACCATGTGCTGATCTTCAGCATTCACAGACCGCCTTCGCCAACGCGCTCTCACGCTCAACCAGCCTCAGGACGCTCAGCGATGTCAGCGATGCACACTCCTCACACGGCCCACGAGTGAATGTGACGAAGGCAGACATACTGACCTTATTTCGGGTGGTGCCCAACCTGCGGAAGGTGATCGCCGATGAGCGCGTGTGGACGGTACGCACCTCGTCGTCTACATCGGTCAGCCGCGGCACCAGACTGAACTCACCTCTTCAGGCGAAGATGATGGTGGATGGAGCGATGCGGCTAGAGCTCAGACCAAAGTCAGCCCCACCCACTCACTGGTTTATGCCTCCCTCGCAATGACAACAATCGTGATCTGTTACCCAAACGCGAATCCGGCGATATGATCTGCATACGGGACCCCCATGCTTGCAGACGACTGGCTGCGCGTAGGTCGCGGCGGGAAGCCGCATGTGCAGAAATATCAGAAGTAGTTCCAGGGGCCTGTGCCGTGACACACGACGCCTTCAGCCCTATTCCACAGAGAACCGACCGGCACACCTTCTCTCGGGTCTGCACTTAGCATCGTCATGGAAATCAAGACATGGCGGTGTGCTGCAAGTACTCTTCTTGATGCGACTGGCATAGTACTGCATTTGCATGCCTCCTCTGGATACCTTTGTATATCTGCGAACATCAAATAACAATATCCAGTGTGATTGGCAGGTGGTGTTGTCTAGGTCTCGCCAACCAGCTTCCGCGGTACGTATAGATGTCTCCAGACTCCGGCGGCCATCTGTTGCTACGCACAGAGCGTCGTATTGCGAGGGCCATCAGTACACATTTCCGGCAATAGCCGTGGTGGACGAGGAGCATACTTACGTACGCGCGATTGCGGGGCATTACCGCTGGTACGTACACCATTCAAACGATCGGAGATCCTGAGATTCACGCATCAAGAACACGGGCCACCGGGAACAGTTACCGCTCTAGGTGAATGTTATGTGACTGACATGGGAATATGGCAGAACTTAACGAGGACGTTGAAGTTCTCGCTGCTAGCATGTTGCCTCTGGAGAAGACCGCGCACACAGTGAGCGATAAGCTTCCCTCACGGGTAGTGAAGAGTATACGCAGACTGCCGAGCGCCGCACGCCTTGAAAGCTTCTCGAACTCGAACATGGGCTCGAATGTTGCGAAGGCTGTTCGCGCCGTTCGCGTGGAACATACGGGCCATGATCATCAGAGCACACCTTGCAACCAAAGGCTGTATGACTGCGAGTCCATATCAGACATAGCCGTCACTGGCATTCTTCTTCGACCCTTTTGCTTGAGGCCGCCCGGAGATATTCACCGTGCCGACAGAACGGGTGAGCAGCGGCGCTGCAGTGCTTCGTGAAGAGTTCTGAAGAAACTGTACCATCTGCGCTGGTCGTGGTTCTACGCCGATGGCACGCCTGAACCGAATAGCGAACCTTGCGGTATACATTGCAAGAGCCGTGGTATGGCTAATTGCGCGCTGATGGGTCCTCATAGATGTGTCACTATGTAAATATTGGCTCGACGACGTACTGATGCTCGGCTTGAGGACGCCTCAGCCGCTGTGGTCGGCAGATGTTGTCCAATGTATAATGCTTGCACGCATGGCAGAAAACTTCGTGACCCGGGGCTTCGTTGAAGCACGACGCCGACGGCTGGGAAATAGTAGGAGGATATGTGGATCAGAGCACTTGCATGATGGTATGTACCATTATTGCTCATGTTTGCGCTCGTTATTCAAGACATTCAAGATCTGCCTTCGGCCCGGCCAATATCTGTGGCTTGGAAGAAAAGTGACTGTCACGTACTCTGTTGCAAGCTGTAATCGATCCACTCGCAGTCTCGAAGAGATATAACCCTCGCGCCCGCTGCGGGCAACTTCCAAATCGGCCGGCCAGTAACTCGTGGCAGGATTTGATCATGCCAAGCTGCATTGCGCCGATGCCAAGCTGCATTGCGCCGTCTGGACTGGACCTGGTCATCAAAGGCCTGGCAGATCAATGCCAGAAT
Organism: Fomitopsis palustris; assembly: GCA_029783445.1. Classification (NCBI taxonomy): domain Eukaryota; kingdom Fungi; phylum Basidiomycota; class Agaricomycetes; order Polyporales; family Fomitopsidaceae; genus Fomitopsis; species Fomitopsis palustris. The sequence goes on from JARAOQ010000054.1 coordinate 67,820, forward strand.
AGTATCAAAGCGTACCGGACAAAAGGCACACCTTCATAGAGGACAACATTCATCCAGTAGGCCTGAAGCAAGGTGCGATCTGCTGGAACTCGGTGCCGGTTAGACACGCCCATCGCAATGATTGGTGCCACTGATTGGTTGTACGAGAGAGTCGGGCTTACCGGGAATGAAAAAACGTACCCATGCAACACCAGCTGGTTCCGAGACTAGAATGGACCCACCGACGCCTACTTTTCTCCGGTGAACGGGCTTGCGTAGAAATAGCCGTGTCTTAAATGTCTCCCTACCGAACGGCACGATAACGCAAATGCGGCTGTCCCTTTGTCCGCTCATAAGGCACAAATTCGGCTACAGGATAGAACCGCCATGTGGCATCTTGTGGCATGTACTAACGAGCAAGGGCGCTCCTCTTCAGCGGCCTAGTGCACCGGTACTAGCGTGCGGCACCGTACTATTACGATATCCATTCCGCACGTTCAGACACGTACCACGCCACGATTCTGCCAGTGATCGGAGTCTAGCCTGGTGTTTCAAGTATAGTCACCTATCTCTCGTATGCCATGGGGCCTGCTCCTCGTGCGCTCAGTCGCATTCGGCCAGCTGCCATCCGACAGGCGTGTAGTGAGTACGGCCAGCCGACCGCCGCGCACGATATCTCAAGGGCAGTGTGGTTAACGATTTGCGACCGGGAAGTGTGGTAAGTTGCCGCCACTCGCGATGGCTACGACCGGTGCTAGCCCGTTACCGGATCCCTCAGATGAAGATCTTTTCCTCGCAATGTTCTCTTCTGATAGCCGCCCTGACTCTGTTTCGTTCAGGCGAAGCACGCACTTGGGCATGGCACATCCCCCGCACTGGCGCCTCCATCGACTGGAGCAGGACTGCCGACACCCCAGAGTCCGCGATGCGGTCGAATTGCAATATGCCTTCCAGACAGCGAATCGCATCGCGACATGGGGCCGTGGCGGAATGCTGCGCGCCTGGGACGCTCTTCCTAACCCAGCCTGGAATAGCAGTTGAGGCAAATGCGGAGCGGCATCAGCGTACTGTACCTAAGCCCCCGTTGCGCACCCGTGAACCTTGGAATCTCGCCAAATCTTCCATCATGCCGTTGCCCTGGCCGATCTGGGTTGTGTTAACATTAGCGAGATGTCAGTAGACCTGCCTAGCACAGTATAAATAACGTTGAGTGCAGGGTGGGTGGGTATTGCACCACTGCCCTCCCCTCTCATATCTTGCACCCCCTCCACCCTAAGAGAGCATCGTTCATCATGTCGGAAGGCTACAAGATGTGGTTTTCGTGCCAGAACAAGCCAGCAACGCCCCTAGCGCGGCACCGGCCTCTCGCGCCTCTGGCTGGTGTCCACGTCTCGCCCATCGCGTTCGGCGGGATGAGCCTGGGCACCGCGTGGGCCCCAATCACTGGGGCCACCACGAAAGAGGAGGCATTCAAACTGCTTGACGCATACTACGAAGCGGGCGGCAACTTCATTGACACGGCCAACATGTACCACGACGGGCAGTCGGAGGAGTACATCGGCGAATGGATTGAATCGAGGGGCGTCCGCGAGCAAATCGTACTCGCGACAAAGGTTGGTTTGGAGCTCTCTCCCCGTCCCGGTCGGCAGGCGAGTTGACCCGCGCACCCAAGTACACGAGCAACTACAAGCGCTGGCAGAAGATTCCGCAGCAGTCGCAATACACCGGGAACAACATGAAGTCGCTGCACAACTCCCTAGAAGCATCGCTGAAGCAGCTTCGCACGGGCTATGTTGATATCCTCTACGTGCACTTCGTGAGCGTCATGTCGGCACAGATGTGATCGGCCCCACTCACCCCTGATCCTGGATCCAGTGGGACTGGACGTGCGGTGTTGAGGAAGTCATGAATGGCCTGCACAACCTTGTCGTCACCGGCAAAGTGCTGTACCTTGTGCGTGAGGACTTGCAGCCCCAATTTGATTGATGCACAGAGTAAAGCTCAACGGACGCTTAGGGGATCTCGGACACACCGGCATGGGTCGTAGCGAAGGCAAACACCTACGCTCGGTGCATGGGGAAGACGCCGTTTTGCATATACCAGGGACTCTGGAACGTGATGCAGCGGGACTTCGAGCGCGATATCATACCCATGGCACGCGCGGAAGGTACGCACAACAGCTTCGCTGTCCGCTCCGCAGATCATCGAACTTTCTGTGGCGGCCGTGTCCGTGCGCAGGCATGGCTATCGCTCCATGGAGCGTTCTCGCGTCTGGCAAGATTCGAACGGACGAGGAGGAAGAGCGACGCCTGCAATCGGGCGAAAAAGGTCGGTCTTCTCCCGTGCCCGAGCGATGCCCGCAGCTGACAGGCCGTGCAGGCCGAAGTGAGATTTTGGCCCGGGACGACTGGAAGCGCACGCCGGAGCAGCGCAGAGTCTGCAAGGCGCTCGAGAAGGTGGCAGCAGAAGTAGGCGCCTCGAACATCGCTGTTGGTGAGTTCCTCGCATGCCTCCCCTACCCGAGGCCGCTCTGACGAGTAGCTGGGTCAGTCGCGATCGCGTACGTGATGCAGAAGACACCGTACGTGTTCCCCGTTATCGGCGGCCGCAAGGTCGAGCAGCTGCAGAGCAATCTCGAAGCGCTCGAGATCGCCCTTAGCCCCGAGCAGATTGCGTACATCGAGAGCGAGTCGCCGTTTGACCCCGGCTTCCCGCACACCATGTGTGTAAGTACCAGGCTGTCGGCGGCGTGTCTTTCTGAGCATGGCTGAATGGCTCCAATGGGTGTGTACAGGGCAACGGCTCGGAGTACATCCCGCTCCAGAGCTCAGCAGGGTTCTTCGACCGGTGGCCTGCGCAGCCAGCTCTGCGGCCGCACGCAGCAAAAACGCCCAAGGCCGTCAATGGCACCAACGGTGCCGCCCACACTAACGGAACCAACGGCGCCCCGCACATTAGCGGCACTAACGGTGTCAACGGTTCGAATGGCCACGTCTGAGTTATGCGTCTTGTTCGTGATACCACGCACGTCCTGTCATAAATAGAATCAGTGTATTTGTATGTCATCCGCGCACATGCCTGCAGTCGGAGGTACTCTTGCTGCATTCAGTCAAAGGCGAGGGAAGGCTCGTCCAGCGAACCTTGCGTTGACAACCGGGAGCGAGCACATCCGAGTAGCCAAAGCCTAAAGTGTGCTTCTGACTGGCGGCATTAGAGCAAAGGTAACAAGCTTCAGAGCGCAGGATGACTTGATGTTGGGAGGCTATCAGGTCAAACCTTCGTACTCGAGATGATCATGACTGAATGCAAAGTCGCGTCGGGTCCCGCCAGGTGCGTCACGGCCTTGTTTGCGCGTATTTGCCATGTCCCCTCAGCCACTCCGGGGCCGCCTCAGGCCGGCGGGCCCATACACTGGCGGTCTATTGCGATCCACCTTCCGAGCATACCACTTAGCAGAGCTATTCCTGGAGTGGCTGGACTCTATGCGTACGAAACAATGCAGAAGCACGTCCGCAGATGTGAACCGCACCACATGAGTAGGTGCGACGCGATCAGCTTCGCGATTCAACTCAACATTATCGCGCAGACTCTATTACGGCTACTAGTACACTCGCAGCGGCCAACAACGACTACAGCGTCGAGGCCTTACATGTCTTCTTCTTCTCCCCTTTCCTACAATCATCCGTCGTCGCCGACACGCGCACACGCCGCGCCTCACTGCTTGCGGAGGAGCTCAGGCGGGTTCCGGCCGCGCGAGAGGCCCTTCGCGCCGGCAAAGACGCTGTTGTCGGCGAGCTCCTCCTCGATGCGCATAAGCTGGTTGTACTTGGCGACGCGCTCGCTGCGCGCGGGGGCACCCGTCTTGATCTGCCCGACGCCGAGCGCGACGACGAGGTCCGCGATGAACGTGCTCTCCGTCTCCCCGCTCCGGTGCGACACCATCACGCCCCACCCGTCCGACTGCGCCAGCTGCGCCGCCTGGATCGACTCGGACACCGTCCCGATCTGGTTCACCTGCAGCGGCGCGCGTAAGACCGCGGCGCACGACGGGGGAGGGGGAGGGAGCGCACCTTGAGCAGGAGGCCGTTGCTCGCCTTCTTCTCGATCGCGGTCTTGATGCGCAGCGGGTTCGTCACCGTGAGGTCGTCCGCGATGATCTCGATGCCCGTGCGGGCGGTGAAGTGCGTCCACGCCTCCCAGTCGTCCTGGTCGAACGGGTCCTCGATCATGATGATCGGGTACTTCTTCGCGTAGCCCTCGTAGAGCTCTGCGAGCTCCGCGCCTGTGAGCCACTTGGTCGGATCCGAGTTGGGGTTCTTGAAGTCGAGGTCGTACTTGCCGTCCTTGTAGAACTCGGACGCCGCCGCGTCGAACGCGATGTTCACCTTGCCGGCGTAGCCCGCCTTTTTGATCGCCTCGTCCAGCAGCGCGAGCGCCTCGTCTGCGGTGGACACGTTCGGCGCGAACCCGCCTTCGTCGCCGACGTTGGTGGCTGGAGCGGGCACAGTGTCAGCGGGCGGTCAGGGGCTGCGACGCTGAGCGTGCTCACCGTCGATCCCGTACTTTGCGCCGATGACTTTCTTGAGCGTGTGGTACGTCTCGGTCGCGAACTTCATCGCCTCCGCGAAGCTGCTCGCCCCCGTGGGGAGGAGCATGAACTCCTGCGGGGCGAGTTTGTTGCCCGCGTGCCGGCCGCCGTTGATGACGTTGAGGCCGGGGACGGGGAGGGTGTAGGGGGGCTTTACGCCCGCGAGGTCGGCGAGGTGCTGGTAGAGGGGCACGCCCTTCTCGCCCGCGCCCGCCATGGCGACGGCCATGGACACGCCGACGATGGCGTTGGCGCCGAGCTTCGCCTTGTTGGGCGTGCCGTCGAGCTTGATGAGAAAGTCATCGATGTCCTTTTGGGCGGTGACCGGGAGGCCGGATTTGATGAGTGCAGGCGCGATGATGTCGTTCACGTTGGACAGCGCCTTGGTGACGCCTGGGCCGCTCTCAGCAAGGTGGCTTAGAGCAGAGGGGCGTGCAGGTGCCCACCTTTGCCGCCGTAGTGGGCGGCGTCGCCGTCCCGAAGCTCGACGGCTTCATGGATACCCGTGGATGCGCCGGAGGGTACCGAGGCGCGATAGCGGTCTACAAGCGGGGTAAGACGATAGCGCTGAGTGATAGCGTCGACAGTGCACACCTTTCGCAGTGTATAGGTCCACCTCGAGGGTCGGATTGCCGCGAGAGTCGAATATCTGTGGGGGCCAGAGAGGATGGGTGTGCGCGCGAGGCGTGTGCAGCGGGGGACTGTACCTGGCGAGCGTGAATCCGAGTGATGGACATGGTTGTTGTGTGTATAGTATAGAGGAAGGGGTTGGTAGCGTCGACGTGCACTCATATGTACGGTACGGTGCAGCTCGGAGCGAACGCGCCACGCTCCTGGCGATTCATGCAGAGGGTACGTACCGCAGCAGTCTCCTGGCCATGGAGAGGCCCGTCCAGCTCGCGGGGGGCCACTCAACGCGCGCGGTGCACACCTCGGCCTGTGCGGCACGTCGGCGGGGGCGGGTCACCAGGTGGCGGCGGCTGGTCGGCGGGCGCGACTGGACCGCAGCCAGCAGCGCGGCGCCCCAATGGCAAATCCATCGCGCTGCTAAACATAGCTTCCCTGACGTCACGCGCGTTACCGCATTCATTCCCGGCGCACTAACGTACAATCGCATATGTACTGTCCTTTTTGTATCACTCTGTCCAGACGAGCCCCTACACCGCCGCTGGCCGCAGAGCCTCCGCCCGCGGCCAGTGGTCAAAGTGGCCGCCCATCATGTACAGCGGCGTGTAGCTCGTCCCGTCGCCCTGCCGTCATGTCAGCGCATCGCACAGACGAAAAGCCAGACAACCAGACTTACCACCATGTCGTGCGGGAACCCGCGCACGAACGGCAGCACGTCTTCCAGGTACTTGACCTGCTCCGGGCTGAGCGTGATCTCCAGCGCAGAGATGTTGTCCATCAGGTGCTCCACCTTGCGCCCGCCCACGATCGGGAACACATATGGTGTCTTCTGCATCACGTACGCCAGCGCCACTGCAACGACAAAGGTGAGTGAGTGAGCGGCGGACGAGGGGCGGGGACGTACCAGCAGTGATGCTCTTCACACCGACCTCCCCGGCGACCTTCTCGAGAGCGAGGCAGACCTTTCTCTCGTCCGGCGTGCGCTCCCAGTTGGGGCTGAACGCGGTGCGCCCTGCGTACAGACCACGATGAGTCGTCGTCCTAGTTCCCTGTTAGCGCGCCTATGCCCACGCACCTTTCTCGCCGGTCTGGCGGCGACGCTCCTCCTCCGCGTCGGTCCGGATTTTTCCTGCACCAAGCACGTTCCAGGGCGCCAGTGCCATGCCTGGCGCGTCGCGGATCAGCGCGAATGCACTCTGCACTGCACATGGGCGCACTCACCCTCCTCGCGCACCATGGGGATGATGTCGCGCTCAAAGTCGCGCTGCAGGATGCTCCACGCGCCCTGGTACACCACGAACGGCGTCTTGTTCGCCATCCGCGCGTACATGTTCGCCTTGGACACGAGCCACGCCGGCGTGTCCGAGATGCCCTGCGCGCACAGCACACTCAGTCACTGAAGGGGCCCACCCGATCAGGTAGCGCACGCACCAGGTAGAGCACCTTGCCCTGGGCCACCAGGTTGTGCAGGCCGTCCATGACTTCCTTGACGCCGCACGTCCAGTCCCACTGCATGCATGGCGCTCGTCGGCGGGGAACACGGGAAACGCAGGCAGAAGGGTGCTTACCCAGTGAACGTAGAGGATGTCCACGTAGTCCGTGCGCAGCTTCTTCAGGGAGGCGGCGACGGACAGGTGGAGGGACTTCATGTTGTTCCCGACATACGACGACTGCAGAGGGATGCCGCTACGCCGCTTGTAGTTCGTCGTATACTGCCCCGCACCATCAGCACCCGGGTCCCTTCAACTCTAGCCACACCGCAGGGCGCGCGCACCTTCGTCGCGATGACCATCTGGTCGCGCACGCCGCGCGCCTCCATCCACTCGCCGATGAACTGCTCGGACGTCTCGTCCTGGTACCCGTTCGCGGTGTCGATGAAGTTGCCGCCCGCCTCGTAGAACGCGTCGAGCAGCTTGAAGCTGCTCGCCTTGTCCATCGCGCCGAACCCGAACTCGGCCCACTTGTCCCCGATGCTCATCGCACCGAGGCACAGCGGCGAGACGTGGATACCCGCCAGCGGCGCGAGCTGCCGGTGCCGCCCCAGGCGCGTCTTCGGGACTGGTGGCTGGACGAAGAAGTTCGACATGGTGTTGGCGAGAGGATGTTGTCTGTGTGTGTGTGGTTCGGGGGTGGGAGGCGGTTGGATGTCCGGTGAGTGCGCGGGTGCCATTATATGTCGGGGGCGTTGTGGGCCTCCATCTCGTCAGCAGACAGTTGCGAACCACGAGCGCAAGCAGCCGGGGCTCTGCGAGACCAGCCCGTTGCGTCTCTGGCTCAGCGGGTGAATTGGATACAACAAGAGTGTGAACGGCGTGCTTACGGTGGTCTCCGCCGCGTCGAAGGGCGAGGAGGATTCTACAAGCTCGGTCAGCACCAGAGCCCACTCCGTCGTCCGTACACGCTCCTGAGGCGTTGGGCGTAGACAAGACCAACGCTTCTGAGATGCCGCCCGAACCTATGATGCGTGCGGCCGCCACAGGAAAAAGTGTATTCCCCGTGGAGTCTATCGTGCGGATAAGAAGTTCAGTAGGACCCACCTTACCACACCTGGAGCCGCGCACGTCCGGGCGTGAGTATGTAGGGAGACGCACGAGCGGTGAGGCTGCGTCGTAATAGTGTGAGCTATCCTTGGTCGGTCCCCGCTTACGCCGGATGGATGTGTGTGCGTGCTAATTCCACGTCACCTGCGAGGACTCGTCCGGCGCACCACCTCACCGGATACGCGGGTCCGAAAATGCAGCTGTGCTATATCGGCGCACGGACTCACATCTGACTGTGTGTGCTTGTACTTGTGCACTCAACAGGCCGAGCATCGACGAGAAAGCACCCGGGATCCTTCACCAGCCCAGAGAAGATAACGAGACGTCAAGGCCCGGGGGGGACAAGCCGCAAAAAGAATGAGCCTTGAGGGCGACTCGCAAGTCGAGACCACGCCCACCCACTCTTGTCGCCGCCGCCGCCGCCGTGCCTCCACATCCACAGCGAAGGCTTCGCGGAACGAGAGGGGAGGGCGTTGAGGCCAAGGCCTTCTCGGGTGCCCCTGTGGAAATCGTCGAGGGCGCTTGGACGGACTGTACGCGAGGATGGGCCGCTGACTCTCGAGGGAAGAGGATTATTCCTCGGCTGGGAATCGTTGTTGCGGTACGGCGCGCAAGTCCGGTTTTAGAGGGTATCCGGACATCCTTGAGGATGTGACGCGTGATGTCGCTCGGTACAGGAGAGGTCGAGTGGAGGGGAATGGAGAGAGGCCTCTAGGCTCATATAGGCGCATGAAGTCGAAGTCGAGGCCGGCGGCCAGTCCCGACCAGGGCTCTGCACATACTTAGCAGCGTACTGGCGAGCAGCCGCAATGTGGGGAGGTCGGCTTCTGAGAATAAGAGGCATCAACTTCGAGGGCGCACCATATGCATATATTAGGTAAGCGCGCAGCAAGACTCAGCCATGTATTGGAGTTGGGTAGCATATTATGAAGTGACCCACAATCTGCGCAGGACCCAGGATTTTTGTCTAGCCCAATAGAGTGTATCTGCAGGCGACGTATTGACCGATCCTCGGTTAATTTGCGCTCCACTTCCCACTGGAAATGACGCCACAACCAGCTCCACTCAAAACTTTTGGACCAACTGCAGATACACCCAAATACCATATGTCAGGTTCAAGGGTGAGTTTTCCATTGTTACCCCCTCCACCCCCTATTGCTCTTCGCGCATGCGAGGATCGTCACTATGTCGGGGGCGACAGGTCATCTCGAGGAACGGTACGCAGATGCAGCGGGGATTGCAGCCACGAATGATATACATAGGTACTGCGTATGGCTGACCCAGACTCTGAACGTTTCGAAGACGCCCTCGTGGCTATGGCCTTGTCTACGTACTAGCACGGTCATACAAGGCCTCGTACATATATGCTTCTAGGAGTTCACATCTGACAGTGGAGTGTGTCGACAATAGGCGCAACTATGGCTTTTCGCGACGGCCCTCGGAAAACCAATGTTCACGTCGGAGGAATTTATTTCAAGAAACCTCGTTTGCCAGTGAAGGTCGACTTGCTCACGTGATCGCGGTCTGGATGATCGAGATCGAGATCGAAAAGTGCGGCCGTGAATTATTTCCATGTAGCGCTCGTGTGCTCGCATTCATCCTCAGTCCTGGCTTCCTGCACACCCTATCCGTCGACACAAACCCGCTCCCGCAACGCGTAAATCTACATCCGCTACGTACACCAGGCGGAAACATGGTGGTGAGCTATGCATCTGTCCAACCTCACAAGCGAACTCACGTACGCCAGAAAATATCCGTGCTCCAACATGCCCCGTCTACACACCTACCCATGAGACCCGGTGACCCGACCCCAACCTCGCGGAATCTTGACCCACTGCAACACCCTTTTGCGCGTGCTCGCGAACGCATGCGCGCACTGAACGCTGCAAAAATGGAGCGGCTCTTCGCGAAGCCGTTCGTCGCGGCGCTGGAGGGACATGTGGATGCAGTGGAGACGATGGCGCGGAAACCAGATAACTTGGACATGGTAGCGAGTGGGAGCTGGGACGGAGGTGTGTGCGTGTCTCCCGCGCGTTTTTATGCCAGTTCCGGCCAGAGCCTCATCCCGGCGCAGGGCTCATCTTGCATGACATCCCCCAGCGGAGAAAGGTCGTCCACGTAGAGAATGCGCATAAGGGGAAGATATCCGGCATTTGTTTTGCAGACGACGACAGGCTGCTGAGCTGCGGCGTGGATCGCAATATCAAGCTATGGCGCATAACACCCTCGGAAGAGGACGAGGATGAGGATGGGGCGGGCCCGTCAACAGTATGTTTGTGATATCCGCATTCACGACGGAAGGATCTTGATCATGCTTCGCAGAGCCGCAAACCTCTCAAGGTGTTCCCGGGAAAGACCGCCTTCAAGTAAGCATCAGTACTTCTCTCGTTTCGAAGACTCAAGGATCTCATGTTCCCGAAGCTCAATAGATCATCACCGAACTGACCCTGTATTTGCCACCGCATCAAATATCGTGCAGATATGGGACGAGACTAAGCAAGTACCCTCGGCTATCCCCCTCCTCTCCGGGAGAACTGACCGTCTACTAGGAGCGCGGCCATATCAGATCTCACATTCCCAACTTCCACCGAGACGATCAATGCGGTCCGGTTCAATCTATCCGAATCCTCAGTCCTAGCAAGTATAGGCTCTGATCGGACCTTCACACTCTATGATATTCGGACAGGCAAGGCCGAACGTCGAATAGTCATGCAGGTGTGTCCTCCAACTCTGCACCATCTCAGAAACCAGACCTCGTCTCCCAGATGCGCAGCAACTCGCTTGCATGGTCGCCAACGTTCCCCACAACGATCCTCCTCGCCTCGGAAGACCACAACCTCTACACCTTCGACATCCGCGCGCTCCGGAGCCCGACGCAGATCTACAAGGCGCACGTCGCGGCGGTGATGGCGTGCGACTGGAGCCCGACGGGGACAGAGCTCGTGAGCGGGAGCTGGGACCGCACGGTGCGGATCTGGCGCACGGGCGCGGGCACGCAGCCGGAGGTGTACCACACGAAGCGCATGCAGCGCGTCACGGCGGTGCTCTACACCGCGGACGCGCGCTTCGTGCTCTCGGGCTCCGACGACGGGAACGTGCGCGTGTGGAAGGCGCGCGCCGCGGAGAAGCTCGGCGTCGTCACCGCGCGCGAGCGCGCCGCCATCGAGTACCGCGAGAGTCTGAAGCAGCGGTGGAAGATGGACAAGGAGGTCGGCAAGGTGCAGAGGTGCGTCGCGGCACGGGTTGGCTGTGTCTCTCCTCGGGATGGGGCGTTGACGGGTGCTCCTGCAGGAGCCGACACATACCGAAGCCCGTGTACAAGGCGTCGCAGCTCAAGCGGACCATGCTCGAGGCGCGGCGCGTCAAGGAGGAGCGTCGGAGAAAACATACGCGCGCTGGGGAGACCAAGCCGAAGGCGGAGAGGAAGACGGTCGTTATTGCCGAGCAGACATAGTGCTTGTTGTTTCTTCTTTTGTGCGGCAGCTGCCTTTGTGTACTCTGTTGACACTACGCGCGTCTCCTGATGTATCGCCGATCGATGCGCAATGGCGGCCCAATTGTGGCGTTAGCGTCTGCCTGTTCAACAAGCACCGTCTCCGTTGCACCGGCCCCGATGTCAGGTCTGTACTACAGTTGAACTGGACAGCCATCCCGGGCGCACAACGCGTACCGGCACCGTTTCGGGGTCGACAGCTTGCGCGTCTGCTCGGGCAGGGAATGAGTCCTTGAAATACGAGAGGTCATGTTGATTTGTTTTACAAATGCGTTACAATGTGCGTATCGGTATAGGTGACTATTTCTATGCTGTACACGAGGCTTCGTCAGAGGACGAGAGCCTGCCATCGTTAAGACGGCCAGTCTTCTGTTATTCTACCAATGTCCCAAAATCTAGTCGACGTAAACCAAGAAGAGTACAGCTCCGCTCCAGCGCGCGAGCTAGCAGCGCGAGGCGAAGTCGCGCGGTGAAAAGTTTTGTTGAAGGAGCGTAGAGGAAGTGCATGTCTTGAACAAGGGTCGTGAACGAGGCTGCTGGGCACCGACACCGCATCAGTCATCGAAACTATTTGCAACAAACATCACAGGACCGCTCACCATCTCGCCATCGTAGGTATCTGGTCGTCGCACGAGGCGCAATTCTAACTTAGGTCATCACGAAGAGACCTGCAGCGCCGGACAGGCCGAGCAAGTTGATCATGAAGAACGATGGGGTCAGCCACGGCTAAATAGCACAAACAAGCGATGAGCGGGATGCTCCCCCGTCAACACGAACGTACTCACCGTCTTCTTCTCTGTCCGCGGAGCGGTAGGCCCGCGCATGCGCGCAGGACCGTCGAACGTCTCGGGCGGGGGAAGCGACTTGGGGAGCGAGTCCGAAAATGCCGATGGCGAGGAAGAGCTCGACATGGACACGGAGGGCGAGCGCGGCGGGGTACCGCTGGGGCCGTCGAAGAGCACGGGGGTCGGCATCATCAGGCGTGCGGACGGTTTCTGCGCGTTGGATGGCCGAGGCGATGGCGGGGACCGCGGCGGGAGGCGCAACCGGGTGGGCGAGGTGCCCAGCCGCGCGGGGGCGTCGAAAATGTCGAAGATCTGCAGCTCCGGGGTCTCGCTCGCGAGCTCGGCGGAGGCGGTGGCGAGCTGACGGCGGGGGGAGGCGGGGTGCGAGGACGAGCTGCTGGAGGCGGAGGAAGAGCGCAGAGAGGCGGCGAGGCCGTCTGCGTTGAGGGCGCGGCGGATGGGTGTGGTGGGGCGCATGGTAGTGTCGTTCCTGCAGCAAGGATGCTCGACGATTGTCGCGACTTATGTGTGCCTCCGAGCCTTGGAGGTAGCCCTGCAGGGGCTGCACGCCTCGGCCATTATATGCTTTCGGACTTGGCCTACGCATCTGTATGCATTGATAGCTGCCAGGCGTTGTGGAATCCTGAATAGTGCTTCGATCGTGCTTGACATCAGAGCTGGGTGGCTGCATGCGTGTTTGTCACGGAGGATGAGCGGAGATGCTGCGGCGATAGCGTCTTGCGCCTCCAACCGTCGGCTGTTGGGTATGTAAGAGGACGTACAGGACGCAGTGGGCCGCGGGGCGGGCCTAGCTTGCAGGACTGTCCGCCCTCGGCGCCCAGCCTCCCCGCCCCTTGTGGAGATGGGCTTGTTCGGTACATCGAGCGCCCCAGGCGGTCTTGACAGCCGCGCTCACGTCGGGGCGAGCGAACCTGACACCGCACCGCCAATCCAGGTTCCGCATTATCGCCATAAGAGACTCAGCAGATCACTCCAACCTGCCTTTCTTCAAACCGACGCAGCATCCATCTGGAAGAACCACGACAATTCTAGGCAGAGTTCCTGGGATCGGACCTATGCTTCGACGTATGCAACACCCAGGTGTCAACGAGCGGCGTCTGTCACTGTATGCTTATATAGAAGAAAAATCAGCGGTCAGTTTGCTCTGGATAACGAATGATTGAGCGCAACGGACCGCATGACACTGAGCTTGCATGGATTGCTGAGCAATGCTCACCCACCAACGACCCTGCGTTCAAGTCAGCAGCGCGCTATGGTTGCGGGCGCTCGAGAATGGATGATCATCGCTGTCGATGAGCGGCACACTGTAGACGAAGGCGCCGGAATTCGACCATAGAGGGGAGCGACCTCTCCCTATCCATTGTCGACGCGCCTCTCACATCCGCGCAATGCGGAGTTACCGTGCTGCGAGCGCAGAAATATAGGTGCAGTGGCTTGCATCCTATCGTCTCATGGGCCCGGCACAAGCACCCGACACCATGAACAATGAAATGCAACTGCTCTACCGGTTTGCACAGTACTCCTACCATAGAGCACTGTGCAATACGCCAGAATTTCGCAAAGACAACGCACGAACCGCACTGTTCTTCCATCTTTATCGGCCGAAGGGTACCGACCAAACCACAACCTCTCGCGCTCTATCAATAGCATGATCATCTCTGCCCTCGCGCAATTCAATGTCTGAGGGAACGTGGAAGAAGCACCACTGAGAGGAACATATCGAGACAATGGCTACGCACCGATTGGAGATGGCGGAGTATTCGTGCAACCTGTTGGCTGATGTCCAGGGGCTGGGTGCTGTTCTTCCACGTCAGAGGCGTTGGTTCTGCAGCCTGAGTTGCGAGGCAACACGGACATAGAGCGGTTGCAGACTCCGCAGGAATCTGTATGTATGCATGCGCCAGGGAGGTTCTGGTCAACATCGACCCGCTGTTGGCGCCCTCGTCATCGTGGCGGAGACGTAGGCAATCCCTCACGGAGTTAGCCTCCAGATGCAAATGTGACATGAAGGAAGATGGCGGCACTATGACAGCATCCAGGGCGACGCGTTCTTCATGTGCGAGTCGGAAGAGAAACGGAGGGATCCTCAAGCGTGCGATCGATTACGGGCTGCATGCCTGTGCAATGAGCAGGGTTGAAACACGTCTCCGAGCAACACGGATGGGGCGCCACGCATGTTGTCGCTCGTTCAGGTTTAGCCGAGGTTCGAGGGTTGGGGAGTTAGACTTGAGGATGCCTGCGCAGTCCGATGAGCCACTGACAGCGTACGTACGGACTCGCAGTGTAACAAGCCTGTGTCAACTATACTATGAGTACCGCGCGACAACCGTATACGAGACGGCATCATCATGACGTACTATAGTAGATTGCATCCTGCTGGACTCTTGTTGAAGGGGTCGTGCACTGGCATGTCTCAGCTGGAAAGTCCAACTGATTTGACTCCGAGACGGGTAGAGAATGCATGGCACGAACAACGCAGATCGAAAGCACCTGAGCTGGTATAGATATGCGACAATGCAAGCTGACACTCGCACTCGCACTCGATGACCTGCGGTGTGATAGCTGCTAGTATCGGATATCCGTTACAGACTAATAGTCGACTTCGACCTAAAACTCCGAGTCCGTTCCCGCGCATCACTACGAAGATGGATCAGCATGCGACATGATTGCGTTTGCATACGTACTCTCAGATTCGAGGTGAACGACACAGTATTGTGGTAGTACGGGATTGAATAATCATGATACGCCTCGAGCGAGTCGTCGCGAAGGTCAAGCCGGAGAACCGCGCCGACGGGCGCTCTTGAGGCTACAGATGCGTTACTTCCACCATGCGCCAGTCACTTAGTTTCAAACGTGTGCCCCTCGTGTCGACACACGCAGAATGCAGTCTTGAGTGCCCATCAAACGAGGCCGACGTGCCGTGCACGCGCGTTGGCGAGCCCGAGGCTACAATCGTATTATATGCCCATTGCACGAGAAATCGCATCTCCTATAGACGTGTTGCACCCAAGAGATCAGACTACTTGCATTTCAAGATATTGAAACAGAAATGCTGTCGTGAATGGCGTGGTATAGCAATCGGCATCCTGGCCTGAGACTGTCTAGAAATACAAGGGCGTGTATGCGTACAACAACAGCTGAGGGACCCACGAAGTAAGCGAACGAAGTGGATAAGTTAGGATAAAGTTCCAAGGTGCCAAGACGGCAGCAGACAAAGAACGGAACGAACGGCATAGCGCAAGGACATGGTGGCATATTAAGGAGTGAACGGGGGTGGGGCATAAGTATGGCAGAACGGGGGTTAGACGAGATGGTGCGCCAGGGCTCTGCGATCCGGAGCGAACAGGCAGAGCGTGAAGAAGGTGCCGATGAGCATGCCCGTCAGCAGGCAAGACGCCGACCACGCAAAACCATCGGTCCTAGGCTCGGGAACAGGCGTTGTCTGGTCTTCCTCCGCGAGCTCAAGAGCCGCGAGCGTGGCAGCCTTCTCGACGTCTGGCTCGGGCACCATGGCGGCTGCAACAACAGCAGGGGCGGACCTAGCAAGATCGGGCAGCGGGGAAGCAGGGAGGGCGAGCGCGGGCTTCGCGTCGACCGGGGTGCCTCGCTTGCTCGGGGGGAGGCATCTGCGCATGCGCTCGCGCATCTGGTAGCGCTGCGCAAGCTGCTCGAGGCCACCGACGATCTCCTGCATGCGCGTGGCGTCCGCGAGGGCCTGCACCCTGCGCGCCTCGCGGGTCTCCTCGCCGATGATGTGCACCATGCAGCGGATAAGGCCCTGGATCTCGGGGTGCTCGCGGACCCACCACTGCCCGCTCCAGCGCGCGACGACGAACGCGAGCTCGCACGCCGTCGTCGTCGCGGTCGTGAAGTCCTCGAGCGCGAGCCGGTGGAACCACGGCCGTAGGTGGCACAGCGCGAGCCGCACCGCCCCTGCGGTCGTGTCCCGCAGCCGCCGGTCGACGGGCATCCGCAGGAAGCGGTCCGACATGTCCTGGCAGAACTGCCGGTAGCTCGGTTTCTTGCGTGTGTAGTCCCAGGCGAGTCGCGCGAGGGGCGTGTCCTTGCCGTCCGGGGAGACGGGCGCGTCGGGGAGGATGAAATACGAGGGGAGCTTGGTGAACATTTGGCTGAGGGGGACGGAAGCGAGGACGGCTGTGCCGGGAATGTAGCCCCAGATGAGGACGTCCTGCGCCTCGAGAGCAAAGCGGTACCATTTCCAGTGGTCCACGTGACGACTGCGTGAAACAGGTCAGTAGTTGACAATCGGGATGTGCAGCGAATACGCACTCTTTGGCATCTGCTTTCCTGAGCAGTTCGACTGCCGTTACTGCCCGACTCGCGACTGCGCGGGCATCGATGATGGCGATCTCCACGGAGTGCTTCATGTTGTGGTGGTATCGCCTGGTGGCTTCCCAGATCGCCCACGCGAAGCTGAATGATGTCGAGACATATGGGGACGACGATCGCGTCGTCCAATCCATGTGTTGTACGGCATCGACATAGGTAGGCGTTGTTGGGCTATGGAAGGCAGATGGTGACGAGCTCTGGGATGAGAATGTGGAAGAAGCGAAGTCGGCCTCGAAACGAGGGCCAATGAAGTAGGGCTCGGTGCGATCGTAGAATGGGGAGAGTTCTCGGGGAGTATGGACTCGGAAGAGGAACGGATTGCTGTTCACCAGCTTATCGAACTCGACATCCGGGCCGAAGCCATATTGCGGCAGCGCGTTGCGATCCTGCACAGAGACCTCCGTAGCCAGAGCACTTCCAGGGCCAGCAGGAACGCCCATTGCACGAGAGGTGGGAGGGGGAAAGAGGTAAGCGTGAGTTGAAGGTGGGCGATGGTAGATGATCCGAAGGACACTCACCTCTTTCCGGACGCACGTACTTATGGACTCGGGACGGGGCTGGTGCTGTGCGGAAGCCACGCACTTTCAATATGTCTAGCTCTTGCGAACCCTCCTCCCCCACATGCGGAGACAATGAGGCAGCTCTCGCGGCCCGTGGAGGGTTCCAAGGTCATGCTCATGGATTGCGGGCGGACCATCTAGCTCGAACGCGGTCGCACGCCGAGGTTATGCTGGATGTGGTATGACGCGGATAAGAGAGTGCGAATGAGAGGTCCGGACTGTTTGAAGGGCGTGGACAATGTCGAGAAACGGCAGGTAGCGCTGTTTGGTGGCCTGGACATGAGGCAGGACACCGTCGGCCCGGGCCCTTCCTCTTTCCCTCATGCCAGTTGTCTGCGGGTGATAATAACAGTACGACTAATACACTACCTTCATAAGCTTCTTGGATAGCCTACACCGAAGAGACCAGACGATCTGCGCTCCCTCGACAAGTAGGTCACAATGTACGTCAACGGCGATTGTCGTCCGTAAGTACTGTACAGTCTCTCCTACGAGTTGTAGGACGAGCGCTCTGGAGGAAATCCGAGAGCGAATGTGCGTGAGCAACGTCGTTCTCATGCTGCATGAATACAATCCAACACCACCAATGTAGTTGATCACGACTTATGTGAGCGACGTTAGTGGTGCTGGGTCCCACTTGGCCGGGAGATCGACCTCCTGCTGCACTACTCCAAGTACATGGTTTCCCTGACACAAGAAGCACATAGTATGTACAAGCACCACTGCGGCAATCGGGCTGCGCTGACGTCTTTGAGCGTAACCTGAACGGGAGACAACTGGCTGAGTTCCGACATCCGTGTATTTCGGAAACGAGTTTTGTGTTCGGTGTGCATGTAGCCGCATACAGCTGATCGCGCCCCTGGACCTGTGGATCTATCAGCAGCTCGTCATAGCCAAATGCGGACCCGGATGCTGCTGTAGCGCTATCATCCTCGTTGCTTTCGCATTGGATGTAGGCAAACTGCGGTGAAAGGCATGCACTGTCTTTGATCACCGACGCCGCCATGCGGGGGTGCACGACTAATAGCTATACCATATACCCTTAGCTCAAGACCAAGAACACATAATAGATACCGTCACCCTCCCTATAACCCCTTGCAGAGCGTGCGCCCCCTGCCCACCTGCGCCCGGCACAGCTCGACCTCCGTCGGGACGCTCACGATGCTCGCGAGCAAGATACCCGCGCCGTCCGCAATGCCGATCGAGCCGATTTTGAACTCGCGCTCCTGGCGCGCACGCTCGCGGCTCTCCTCTGAATCGAGCTCCACCCGCGGCGACGCCTCCGCGTCCTGGTTCACGCGGTGGTACACGTTGACGCTGTGTGGGGTGCGCGCGAGTCAGCGAGGGCTCGCGCGGTTCGGGTGGGGAGGGGAAGACGCACTATGCGAGGCCGCCGCAGATGCCCTCGATGCTGACGAACCCGAAGACGAGCCCGAACGCGAGCGCACCGCCGTCGCCCCCGCCGTCGAACAGACCCACCGCGGACTCCAGTGCAAGTGTGAAGAGTACGAAGGCCTGGATGACGGCTGGGAGAGGCAGGAGCGCTGCGGGGAGCGGGGGTAGCCCTAGGGAGAGCGTCGAGCGTGAGAGGAAGACAGAGGTCTGGTAGACGAGCTGTGTGCGAGGATGATGGATTAGCCATGACTACCTGCCAGAGGACAGGGCGGTGTAACACTTGCCTGCCAGAGAGGGTAGTAGTCGCGTATGGAGTGGATGAGCTTACCCATTAGCGGGTGCTCCGCTGGTGCAGGGACGGGATATATGAGAGTTGGGGCTATGCCCTGGTATAATCGGTTACTATGAGTTGGGACAGTGGACATTGCTGGGGCTGACGCACCTGGTTGATTGTGTATTCGAACTTCGCGGTCGTTAATGCTTCAGGACAGCGCCAGGATCGTGCCCAGATTACTCACCAAGTATACACAAACTGAAAAACTGTTAGTGAGCAGTGGCAGAGCAGAAATTTACAGTAACGCACATAAGGGCATCATATATCTACCTATGAGAGGTCTAACGAGCCTCCACTTATCCTCCATACTTAGCGCAACGTTCCTCGGTTTTGTAGCGTCGCCGGTCCCTACCACTTCGTCTGCTGCTTGTTCATCGACATCGCTAGTAGGCAATGCGGT
Source organism: Fomitopsis palustris (assembly GCA_029783445.1). Classification (NCBI taxonomy): domain Eukaryota; kingdom Fungi; phylum Basidiomycota; class Agaricomycetes; order Polyporales; family Fomitopsidaceae; genus Fomitopsis; species Fomitopsis palustris. Next base: position 86,892 of record JARAOQ010000054.1, read on the forward strand.
ATATTCAGCTCCGACAACAGAGTCTGGGAGGGCTTCAGGGGACAGACTCGTGTTTGCAAAGCGCAAGGGTCGCGGAAGGAGAAGAAAATACGTGAGCGGAATAACGAGAGGGAGGATCTATCGTAGACCGAAGTGTGAGCTTCGACAACAGGATAGGCAGTGTACGCTTACCGAGCTGAGACCAACACCCGTCCGGACGCCCAGCCCTCGTAGCTCCCACCATAAGAATGCACCGACCAGTCCGGCGGCGCCAGTGCCGGAGGCGAAGTACCTGTGGTGTATGTAGGCTTAGTATCGCCACCGAAACCTCGACACGGGATACACACCCTACACTGTGGCCGGCTACCGAAGGCGGATGGTAGCGCGTCGAGAGCTGCAGGAAGGTCAACTCGCCAAGACCCGAGGAGAACGACGCGCAGCATATGCCCAGCAGCCGCATCGAAAGCGTGTCAAACGCAGCGACCACCTAAGTTTCTCCAGAGAAGTCGTCAGTCACCTAGCGAGGACGGACTGAGACGAGCGCGACATACCCACATGCCCAGGATGCTGATGGAGGCACAGCCGACGAGTCGCCGCGCGTACCTAACACGGCCGTGGAGGAGATATGGCCAGCCAAGCTTGGCGAGCATGGAGGGGAAGATGTTGCAGAAGGCGATGATCCCCTTTGGCGTGGACGGCGGGACCAGGTCGAGGGCGGCGGAGAGGATGATAACATAGAGCACTGGTTTGTATGAGAGTGCGTCGACGCAGCGTGAACATGAGCTTACCGTTGTTGATGAGGCCGAAGAGGAAGAAGGACAGGCCCAATCGGCGCAGCAGACTGCGAGACTCTGGACACAACGTTGAGCCCGGGAATTCGAGCGAGAGGCGGGGCATACAATCTCTCACTGACCTCCCTTGGACTCATTTTCCTCAGAGTTCTCCAGAGCTCCGGTTTCAGTGCCCTCGATGTCCGCGTCTGCCTGCATGACAGGAGTGAATGTGCTGAGTTCGTGTGGTCCTTCGGGATTGTTATGAGCAGTAGAGGAGGTTGCAGGCATTCAACTCCTGTTGCATCTCATGAAGCTTGTATAAAACCTTTCCTCTGACAGAAAGGTCAACTTGTTGACCGCCAGGAAGCGCCGATAGCAATGGGTCGACGCAGGCTGCAGACAACGGGTGTCGCAGCTTGGACGCCCATGCTCGGTGCGCCAGAGATCTGTGCCCGATACGGGTGATCGAGCGTTTTCCACGTGATTGCGCGTCCCTGTCAGTGCCCGAGGGATGGCCGAACATGATTTCCCCGCACTCGCCGCCGGGTACGATGTCTGTCCCTTGCAGACCGGAGCCCCGCGTTCATATACCCTGCTTACACGCGTGCTTTCATACCCTCACTCTGCATGCTGTGCTGTGGAAAGCTGGCATTGTCTTTTTCCTCAAGGTGCCAGTGTTGCTGGTAGGATCGGCTGTATGAGGTGAGCTCAGGCTCGCGGCCCATGTCAATCATGTATAACCGTTCAATGACCTGTGTACTTAGCTTTAGGATCACACGTTTTGTTCAAGAGCATATACGTCACAAATCAGGCTTCAGCATGGCTTCTCGTCGCCTTCAGCACGTCCTCTCGTCCCTTACTCCCGTCTCTGAACCTATCGGCACGCTCAAAGTCGGAGATATATCCTACGATGTACCCAGCTCGTCCACCCCGGCCCGCTTGCCTCACTCCGAGGACACTACGCTCGATCTGAGTGACGCAGTGAATCTAGAGAATGTACGATTCCTGCTCCAGAAGTACTTGCTCGGGCAAGACGTCTTTCTCGTTGGACAGCCGGGTCCATACGCGAGAAGACTTGCCATGACATTCTGCAGGTGTGTACACACGCGTGTACTTTGTTGCCAAGTTACACCTTGTTGCCTACAGACTAGTCAATTCAGAATACGAACACATCGCCCTGCACCGTGATGTTGGAGAGACGGAGTTGAAACAAGGCCGCGAGATACGTGCCGGAGGAAACCTGGTATATGTCGACAGTGCTGCCGTCCGAGCCGTGAAGCATGGGCGTGTGCTTATTATAGAAGGGGTCGAGAAAGCTGAGCGTGGTATCATGCCTGTAAGCAACTGCATGCTCGACGCCGGTCAACGCGTCATGCCCACTGACCGAATACGCCTGTCCATTATAGCTCTTGAACAACCTGCTTGAGAATCGCGAAATGTACGTTCCATCGTTGTGAACGTGGACGTTCTCTCATTGGCGTTATGTGCAGGAACCTAGATGACGGCACGCACATCATACATCCACACCGCTTTGCGCTCCTCGACTCGCCCAAGACACCGTCGTCGCCCTCCGCAAACCCAGACGAGGTCACGCTCGTCCCCGCTCATGCACGCTTTCGTGTCATCGCACTCGGCGCACCCGTACCACCATACCCAGGCTACCCTCTTGACCCTCCCTTCCGCTCGCGCTTCCAGGCGCGGTTCATTGACCCCGTCGGCGCGATGATGGCGCTCGCTGCACCCGATGCTGCCGCTACATCCAGCAGCTCCGAGGCGCTCTCCCCCGCCCGAATCGACGATCCCGCGCAGTCGGGTAGTGATAACGGCTTATTCGAGCGACTGCGCCAGGTGATCCTGGCGACGCAGTATGCAAGCGAGGCGCGCTCCTCCCTCGATAGCAGCGCGCGCTCAACGCTTCCCGCCTTCCCGCAGACCGCACTCGCGAAGCTACGCGCGTTGCTCGCGACATTCCCGCCTCCCGCCCTGGGATCGTTGTTGCCCGTGTCGCTGGCACGCCTCGTGCTCGCGATCCACCCCATGCTCGCGCACGCGCCATTCGTTGCGTGGGCACTTCTGTCGACTCAGCTAGAGGAGGCGGGCGTCGGCGTGTTGGGAAGCCCTGCTGGGAGCCAGGAAGACACAGCTGAGGACGAGGAGGGTGCTGGCCTTCTCGGTTACAAGCTGGTGAAAGTCGAACGCTCTGGCGAACGGACTGCCACCCTCAACTTTGCCTTGCCATCCTCTAGCACAGTAATCTCTGTGAACGTCCCCGCCGGCCCGTGCCCCTTCCTCGCATTCCCCTTCCAAGAGAACGCGGATCTAGGTTTCTTGCCCACTCCGCGTTTCGCGGGCCTCCTCACGAGTATGCTCCAGGTGCACGCGCTCGGGTACGACATCTCGCTCGTGCCGCCGTCCCTGCCGGGCGCGAGCTGCAGCACGAGCACGCTCGCACGGGCGTTCGCGCGCGTGCTCGGATACGACGCGGAGGAGTGGGGCATGTACAAGGAGCTCGGCGGGCGCGAGCTCGTCATGCGGAGGGTGGTCGAGCAGAGCGGGGCGACGCGATGGGAGCCGAGGTGAGCGTGGCCATGGGTGATTTTTGAGCCTGGTCGTTGATTGTAGCGATGTGTGAAGCATGCTGGTCGAGGCGGCATGGACTGGGAAGCTGGTTAGGTTGGACGGGCTTGATACTCTTGGCAGCACGGCAGGCGCGATTGCGAGGCTCACGCAAGACCGCGAGTGTGAGCTATGGGAGGGGCGCAGGATCGTGCGGTCTGCTTCCGATGACGAGGTCTGCATTCGCCCAATCTATGCGTTCATTCTACACACTCACGAACTCATGCTAGATACGGAACGACGGTCTGAGCGTCGCGCACCCTTCCTTCCGCATCCTCGCGACTGCCTCCAAGTCCCAGCCACTCAACGACTGGCTCACGGCGGAGCACGCGAACATGTTCTTTACCCTCCCGCTCCTGCCAATGTCCCGCGCGGAGGAGCGCACTGTCCTCCTGCAAACGGGATGCTCTTCATCGACCGTCGACACGCTCCTTGATTTCGCGGACAGGTACCGGTCCCGGTTCACCGGCGCCGACTCGGGCACAAGGTCGGCGCTGCATACGCAGAAGAACAGGAAGCTCGGGACGCGCGCGTTGGTCAGGATCTGCAAAAGGATGGCCACGGCGCCTGAGGTGGAGGACATGAGAGTGTTGCTTGAGCGCGCGGTACTGAAGGAGTTCCTCCCCCGTACGGAAGCTATGAGCCTCGATGAGCTCTTCGAGGAATGCGGCATCCCGCGGAAGAGCCCACCGGTGCGTTTGTTCAGCGTTCGGCCCTGCACTTGTCTCATTTTCTCCTAGTTCAATCCTGCCCCTGTGGTGTCAAAGCAAGGTCTCACTTTCCCGGCACCGACACGCTCTTCCGGCAGCGAGGGCTTCTCAGCCGGCAGCAAGGCAACGTTCATTCGTGCCTTCGACGCGTCGCGGGACCCCGAAGGTGTGAGGACGCATGTCCCACACATGGACCACTTCTATGATAACAGCCTGCAGACGGGTCTCATGCGTGATATGGCCATGGACCTTGAGATGGGGGAGCACTTAGTGCTTCTGGGGAACCAGGTATGACCACGAATACCTGATGAGCAGGATGATACTGAAGGATCTGCACAGGGCGTCGGAAAGAACAAGATCATTGACAGGTCCGTACAGGCATATGCCAGTCCGATATACAGTTGTTGATGACTCGAACAGGTTATGCCAGGTAACCTGTCCTGACATGAGTCTCTGATTGTATGCTGACAATTGTCAGCTACTTCGCCGTCCTCGCGAGTACATTCAACTTCACCGTGATACTACAGTCAACCAACTGATGTTTACCACTGTTCTCTCGCGGGGTACACTCGAGTACACCGATTCACCTCTACTGAGGGCGATAACGCATGGGCGTGTTATGGTTGTCGACGAAGCCGACAAAGCTGCCGAGCATGTTGTTGCCATCTTCCGGGGCCTTGCGGGCCATGGTCAGTTGACCCTTGCAGACGGGCGAAGGGTGTGCAAAGTCAAGGAGCGGGACAGTGATCTGGTTGTTCACCCTGACTTCAGGCTCATCCTGCTCGCTAACCGTCCTGGCTATCGTGAGTTCTCATTGAAGACTATATGCCGTGCATGATACTCGCGCTCACGCCCCTTCACAGCTTTCCTCGGGAACCATTTCCTCCAGGTGCTCGGCGACAACTTCAGTTGCCATGCAGTGATGAACCCTGACCTCGATAGCGAGCGAAAACTCTTGTCACAGCTGGCCCCCGACCTACCAGAGGACACCCTCACTCGACTTGTGGGGGCGTTCCAAGACTTGCGCAAGGCATATGAGGCCGGAACCTTGACTTATCCTTATTCGTTGCGAGGTGTGTTCATGGCGCTGCACCAATTCTCGTATGTATTGTTGACGACACGGCAGAGCTAATCAATATTGTCCGGCACATGCAAACGTATACGAACGACTCTTTAGAAGAAACTTTGCGGAACGTGTTCGACTTCGATGTCTACAAACCCGAGACGATCACGAAGCTAAGCCAAATCCTCGATCACCATGGGTAAGTTTGCCATGGACGGCGCGAATCTGCATCGCTTACACACGCCCAGTCTTCTCGTGAAACGTCTTGGGTTAGAAGCAGCTCGTGAGGCGGCACAGAAGAAAGTCCTCGATGTGAAATTTGAGCCAAAGGGGAATACTGACGTGTCGAGCCCAAAGTTTGGCAAGGAAGACCCGAATAACCAGCCCCATACGGGAGGGAACACTTGGGCCGGGGGTGTCAGTGAAGTGTCCATCTTGTTGCCTTCGGGAGACCCAGTTGACCGTGGACTAGACCGGTGGCCGAGATACTGCTGGACTCGGCGGCCGTGGTGGCTACATGCGTCTGTTCAAAGGACATGACATCAATCAGGTATGTTTCCCAATCCCCAACGCATTCCAGCATACCAAAATCGTTTTGCAGGTATCCGACACGTTGAAGAACAACGTGCCAGACCATGTGAAGGAGAAGGCTCGTGAAATGGCTCGTCAAGAACTTGCACGTAGGCTGGAGGAGCTAGATATGAAGGTCAGCGAGGCAAAGGGATATGGAGCGCTGCTCGGGGCCGTGGAGTCGCATATCGCTACTCTGCACGATCTTCTGGAGAGTGCGTTCGCTTACGAATGTTCCTTCCCTCACATGCTCATGATAGGCCTGAAGATTTGGCTGCGAGGGAAGAAGAGCGAGTATGGGTGAAGCGTCAGACCGACGGCGAATTGGACGATAGTCGGTTGACAGAGGGTCTCACTGGCGAAGCGACTGTGTACAAGCGCAGAGGCATGGCGAAGCCTGAGATGGGCCGTCCACAGATCAAGTCAGCTTTTCGCTCTCCATTTGCTATCGTCGCTAATGATGACTGGCATAGACCGAAGCGTATCCGATTTGTTTTCGACATCAGTGCCTCTATGTATCGTTTTCAGTATGACGGGCGGTTGCAGCGAAGCATGGAGACTGGTCAGTGTCATCTAAGTCGGTTGTCCTTCACCATGCCAAGATTCATTGCGCAGCTGTGATGTTAATGGAAACATTCAATCGGCTCACACGGAAGGACAAGTACGTCTGGGATGTCAGTATGTTCTCAAACTCATCATAGTGCCATTCACTCATAATCTGCCGTAGATGTACGGTCATGTCAGTGTGGTCTCGTGTCACATCCGTTTGCCACATCGTTGACATGAGACTCGCCTTCATTGCATAGTCTGGCGACTCTCCAGTGATTCCGTTGGTCGAAGCGGACAAGCTACCGACAGAAACCAAAGACAGGTGGAAAGTTGTGGAGAAGATGGAAATGGTGACACAATACACGTTCGCCGGTGACCACACAGGTCTAGCCAACTGTCTTCGCTATGATGCTTCCGTTGACTTTGTTTATCAGTGGAAGCCATCGACAAAGCTGTCAACGAAGTAGCCAAGTTCGATGCAGGTGAGTCGGTTCTATGTTTTACCATTGCGCATGAACCGATGTAACCATCTCAAGACGATTGGTTCGTGATAACAATCACGGATGCTAATTTCGCGCGCTATGGCATCAGCGAGGAAGACTTGCACCGGGTCATGACACGGCAGCCGAAGGTGCATACTGCTCTCATCTGTATAGGCGAAGGGGCCGAGGCGCTATGGTATGCATTAGATCTTTGCGCTTTACTATCACATCTTACTTACTGGACACAGGATTCCGAAGCGACTGCAGGGAAGGGGCTTCCGCGTAACAAACACAGCAGACATTCCAGTCGTTCTGAGAAGTATCTTGTCCACCATGGTAGACCGATAGATCCGTATCTACGTGTAATGCTAGACATACAAAGAGAACGGGGTAGAGCAAAGCGGCTCTACAAGAACGACGAACGCGAGCCGCGCAACAACGATACATCACAAATCCTGACAGGAAGGCGAACAGTGCTAGTGGTACAAAGACAAATGGTTTAGTCCTCAAATACGCTACGGCCCGGATCCACTGTGGCGACGGGTACATGCGCCATATCGACATCAGCAACCATACTCTTGCGGTCCTTCTTCGAGGCCCGCGAGCTCCTCTTCGACCTTTTACTGAGCTTCCTGCTCCTTCGCTTTGTATCGACCGGCTCGTCGACCTCATCCAGCTCCACTGCGATGCTTTCCCGCGTATAGATACTGCTACTTGTCGGTGTGGGCGTGTTGCGCCGCGGGGCAATCCCGACGCTCTTGATGCGGGGGCGAGCAGAGGGCACGTCGGGGAGGTCTGTGCTGTCCACACTGTCCATACGGGCTGGAGGCGGCGGACGCGGGACAGAGCCGAGCGCCATAGACTTCCTCGCGCGCTCGCGTATCTTCGCTTGCAAGTCCTCCTGCGACGCGGATAGGGGCGGGGTCGGGAGGCCGATGCGCATGGAGGTCGGGGTGGGCAGGCCCGCGGCGACAGCCGCCGCCTGCGAGTCGGTCGACATCTGTTTCTTGTGGCTGCCGTGCCCGATGAGTGTGCTGTCCTCAGACATGCGGGGCTCGCCCTCCTCCTGGATCGCCTGCGGGGTCATCGCGAGGACGTCCCTCGACGGTCCGCGCGAGTGCGACGGGAGCGTGCGTGCCTCCCAGCTGTCCGCCCGCGCGAGCGACGCGTCGGCGAGGGCCATCAGGACGGAGTCGCCGCTGCTCCGGCTCGCCGAGGGCTGGTGAGAGCCCTGGTTCGCGCGCTGGGACGAGCTCGCGGAGGCTGCGTACGGCGTGCCCGGGAATTGCGACGCGAGCGCCTGGAGCAGTTCGAGGGACGAGGCATGCGAACTGCCGCGGCGATGGGCCTCCAGCGACTGGTGTCCACCATACGTGTGCCGTACCTGCGTGCGGTTCGCACGCATGACGGGGGCGATGATCGCCGAAGACGGGAGGGACAGCACCGAGCCCTCCCTGGTGAGCGACGCGAACGCCTGAGCCTCCTCCATGGACTGAGAGTACCCACTCGGCGACGCGGATGAGTACGCAGGGGAGCTGCGGTGCTTCGAGCGCGCGTCGTCGCTGAACCTGCGGAGGCTGGGGTGGTCGCTCTGCGCGGCGGCCCATTCCTCCATGGCGACATGCGTGGGGAGGCTGATCGCGCGAAAGACACCGAGGTGCGGGTGCACATCACCATGCGGGTCGATGCCGAGTTGCGTGAGCCGCGTCCAGCTGTGCTCGTCGAGCAGGTCGGACACGCGCCGCAGCTCGAGGTGCGGCGCCGCGAGGCTGTCGCCCCAGTGCACCGTCACGCGCTCCTGCGGGCGCGCCGCGCGCCGCGGCGGATCGCGCAGGCGCACGGTCGGGAACGGCACCGCGCCCGGGGCGGGCAGCGCGATCACGTTGAGTGGAGGCGTGCGCACGCGTCTGTGGACCACCGCTTCGACGGACGAGCCCGGCGCGGACGTCTCCCGCCCGGACGACCCCTGCAGTGAGTTGTCCATCGGCCGGACCGAGGAGCGCGGGCTGGGCCCGAGACGGATGGAGATGGTGCGAATCTCGTCGAGCGCGTTGGAGGCGATCGTTGCCAGCTGGCTTTGCTTGGGGCGCAGCCCACCCGTGGTGGGGTCGTACACGTAGCCCTCGAGCTGGCGGAACGTGCTGTTGCGTGGGTTGCCGATGAGGCCCAGCAGCTTCGAGCGGCGTCGCTGCTGGACGGCCTCTGACTTGAGGATGTGGAAGTCTTCGACCGTGTCCACGCTGATGTCTGGTCAGCAAAGGCAGGACGAGTCAGGGAGAGGCTACGTACCCGTTGAAGGCACCGACGATGAGGCACATGCGGCCGAGCATGCGGAGCACACGACGCACGAACGCGAGCGCGAACCCGCCGCCGGGGAACCCGAGGATCGTCTCGAGCGCACCGAGGAACATGCCGACGACAAGCCACGGCGAGCCGCGGAACGTCTGCGCCTTGTACTCGCTGTGGTTAGACTTCTCCTCGAGCGCGAGGTCCTGGCGATAGCGCACCGCGCGCGCGAGCCGGTTGGCAGCCAACCCGAAGTTGAGGAGCTGATACACAACCAGGACCGCCAGCGTGAGTGAGTCGAAGCCAAGGTGGATCGTCTGGTTTGTAAAGCCCACATAGAGGGAGGTACCGATGAGGCCTGTGCCAAAGGTCAGCGCAGGCGTGATGACGGGAAGATGATGTGTACGTACGGTAGGAGAGGGTGAGGAAGGAGCCGATTTCGTTCGCCACGACGATGACTGGAATGAAGAAGATTAAGAGCTGTTTCGCGAGCAGACGATACTGCCGCGGGAGGCTGGGGATGAACTGAGATGCCGTGAAGGTGTAAAGGAACGAGCTGTAGAGAAGAAGGGGAATCGAAGAAAGAGCGCCTGTTCAGTTGCAGGTGAGCGAGGCATGATGCGAGTGGGTATATGCACACCTGTGAGGATGTCCAGGGGCTTGAAAACGCCAAGTCGCGCTGATGCGGCCGGGATAACGTGCGCTAGAAGGTCAAGCAGAGCAAGGCAACAATAGGTGAATCCTTCGGTAGTTAGAAAGATGTGTTTCCTATGAGGAGGCGTTAGCACGGTGTCCTGAAGGCATCGGGGCGTGCCGAGGACGCATATAGTCGCTGCTATAGCGTTGAGAAATGTACGAGTGTTCGAACGTGACCGCTGCAGCAGTCCGTGGTGAGTCAACTAACGTGGGCCGGTGTTGCTAGTAAGTAATTGTGACTCAATGAAGCTGCATGACGACGGTGCAATGAAGAGGACACGGTCGCAGCAAGCATGCGAACGTCGATCCGGCACTCCGGTGCTTCCGCAGACACGACGTAATTATGCACGCTTGAGGGGGACCTACTCAGGTCTTCCAGCGTTGCAGTTCCCAGAGACTTCAGGACGTCCGTACACTGCCTGGAGGAGCATTCCCCCAAGGTCGTTGGGCGTGATAGAACTACCGGAGACGAGAGATCATGGCTCTTATGTCACGTTCACAGCCCGGGCGATGTATGGCTTGTTGCGATCGTGTCCTCATGCGTGTCCGACACAACTGAATCTCACCGCGATCAATGAAGGGACCCGTAGACCAGATACTCACCTATCACAACCCCTCAAAACGACGAGGCCTATGCAAAAGACCAATTCGAGGCCCGGAGGAATGAGGAGTACACCAGACTCGACCTCTGTAAGCGACTGGCAGCGAAGGATGGGGGCCTGGGAGAGGCAGATTGCGTGCATCGAGCGCGGCCAGGGTAGAGTTATGAAGCTCAGAAACGAGACAAAAGCATCTCAGATGACACAGGCCGGAGCGCGAGAACCTGCAGGCAGCGGCCGCCGAGAACGAAGAGGAAAGCGAAGGGAGAGCCAGGCAGAAAGGAATGGACTGCAGGCTGGCTGCGGGGAGGGTGCGCCTGCACGAGGAAGGGGAGGAAGGGGAGGATGGGAGAGGGAGAGAGGGCGGGATGGGGGCATTGGGAAGTGTGATAGGGACGTTTCGAGGAGGGTGTGTTCGGTTTCTGCTGTTCTGTTCTCAGGACTGCCCAGACTCGCTGTTGCCACTCGACCGACCACACCCCGTCGCCACGGCAATCGGCGTCCCCGGCCATGCTCAGCCACCCCCGCCTCCCCCTCCTCCTCCCTCCCCTCATCTCTCTCTGCCCTGCATTTGGCCAAGCGCAGCCTACACACTACGAGCGTCGTTAGACTACGGCCTCCAACGTCCAACCGTCGTGATGCTGCACCGCCAAGCACAGCGCGAATAGCAAACTGCCTGGAGACGGTGCCACCATCCATCGCCAGGTGCGATCTTGTACTTCAATCTCCTAGCCAATCGAAGCGGCAAGTTGAATATCCGTAATGACATTGATCGTCTCGTTTATTGCGTCTCGGTTTGCCAGCGACTATTGCCAGCGCTCAACCAGACCAGTGTGTGGTTCATTCAGGCTGGATCCGTCACTCGCAATTGGTGACTGATGCGCGCACGAAGGTGATACCCACTCCTAGCTCTGCCGGCCGACTACAATGTGCTCTGAGGCAGGGACAGTCGTTGCACACCAGATATCTGAATACAGACCGCCTTCTGGTGAACCTCGTAGAATGCAAAGTCGGGGTAACCTCGCGACGAGAGTCGGGAGACAGTCCTTCATGATCGCCAGCCACAGATTGGATGCGCGCTATGTGCTAGCTCTCATCGACGCGTAGCGACTCCGCCGACGAGCCCTTTGTATAGTGTCCCGGGCCTCTCACCCAAGTCCTTGCACACAGGGGAGTCAATCTCCATGCAGGCCAAATGCCAGAAAACTCGCTGCCTCCATACGAACCGATCGCGATCTCAGTCGTGTCATCGCTTGTGGCGGAGCGGACACGCGGACACTCGACCCGGAAGTCGACACGTCAGTTGTTGTCCAAGTGAATGCGCACAGACGTTCTATGGAATGCAGATCAGATGGCGTGCGATCCGGAATTACGGAAGTTGACTCGCCGCAGGAGACCCTGCGCCTGCAGGAGAAAAAACCTCGCCGCACACGCAGCATCCCAGCTTCCAGCGTCGGGTGCCATCGCGTCGCCACTGCAAACTAGGCAGACCTGCACACAGGCGAGGCGCTGAAAACGACTGGAGTCGCCGAGGAGGAAGTCCACCTGCCAGCTTTCCTGCTGGTCCAGACAGTCCACGGCCCGCTGCAGTGCGTTGTGATCATACGGCGGGCTCTCGCTCTGGGCATCCACCATGATCCAGATGCCCAACTCCATGAACTTTGTAGACACGACGCTATCCAAGAGATCGAACAGCCGTTCGCCGCGCCAAACGGGGCCGTCGCGCGTGGTGCTCTGCCGCATCGGAAGGTAGCAGTGGATGGCAAGGCTTTGGAGCGCAGTACCTGCGAGCAGGGATATCGGCTCACGCTCTGCTGATCGGTTGAATTAGCTCCGTTGCCTCTCTAGCGTAGATGCGACTTGCCTGCGCCGAATCCGAGAGTAGGATTGTGATCTTTTGAGGGCTGCACCATCTTGATCCCTAGCTTCCTGAGAGACGCGCCCACATGTTGGATGAGGGACTTGACTGCATGGCAACTCGGAGTCTGCGAGCTAGACTGTATACCCCAGGAGAATCCGAACCGAAGCTCTTCCACACCAGATACGATGTCAGATTGGGCGGCGAACAGGTCTACGACGTCATCACAGTTCCCGTCGAGCCGTATCGTCTTTATCCTAGGCGCATGTGGCGGACAGGTGGCGGGATTGAATCCGTCGGACTTGAACACGACATCCGCGCAGCTCAGCGCGGCAAGGTTCGGCAGCGCGCAGACGAGCCGGGCGAGGACGAGCCTGGAGGGAAAGGAGACGCGGGCGAGGCGGAGCGTGGTGACGGAGGCGAAGCGCGAGAGATGCAGGAGCGTGCTGTGGTGCGTCGAGGCGGGGCGCCAGTCCGCATCCAGCACCTGCAGGGTCTCCAGCCTCGGCACCTTGCCCGCCAGCACACATGGGAGTGCGGCGAAGTGAGCGACTGGCTCGCGCGTTCCCGGCGTCCTGCCCCCTCGCACGGCCACCAGGTTCACCGCCGCCCTCGACGCCGCGTCCTGCCTGAGGAGGCTCGCGAGCCACCACGTCCGCCGGCGATCGCCTAGGATGACGGAGCTGAGGAGGTGGAAGCGACTCCTGGCCGTCCATGCTCGGCAGACTTGCGAGCAGTTCACGAGCGTGGCTGGATAACCCCAGTTGTGATCGATGACTCGTTCCCAGACTTCGGTGGGCAAGGCAAGTGGCATCTCTGCCGGTCGTGGCTTAGGTTGGACTGTTGCACCTATAGTCGCAGCACTATAACAAGGTCGTGCGCGACTCACCGCTACAGACCTCTTGCTCTCGTATCGTTGACCTTGTAGTGGAAGACAGGCGTAGGTGGAAGCTGCCGGCGTTAGATGAGGCCGATGCACTACAATCGATCTGGCCCGCTACTGCATCTTCTGGATGCATTGGTTCTCCATAAGGCGAGTACATACCAGCATGCGCCATTCGCATGCGCGCATGACCGCTTTCGGTACGGGACTTCCTTGCCCCCCCGCCCCGTCCCTCAGAGCGTTTTCACAGCTGGGTAAGCCAAGGGAATCTGTTCGGCCTACCCCACCTTCCTCCCCCGCTGTTGCAAACAGATGAAAGTCCAGCAAGACTAGGTGAATGATTGGCCGTTTCCAGCGGGTGGCCAGTGCATCGACTCCGGCGGTGTCTGTCCAAGAAGGGTCGATCACACGTGCCGGTCTCATGTATGGGAAAGTCGAAGCGAAACGATGTCCGCCTTCATAGAGTCATACCCTAGGAATGACCTACGAGCTATGCAAATGGCCGTCGTTGGCGACACATTCATTCCGGCGTGATGCATACCTGTTGAGGGGTTAGACACTGAACGGCTATCGGCTATATGAGACGAGCTTACTTCGGTATTGGCCGACGCGATCGTTTGGCATACAGAAAGGACACGTACCTGGTGTATGTACGGCGCAGCACACAAGCACATGAAAGTGGTAGTCGAAAAAGTGAGCCGGAGGCAGACGTCAATACATCTCACTGAACGATAGTAGCCAGGGCACTAATCAACTCCTTGTCGGCCTTGGGCGGCGACTCGCCCCTGCTGTTCAGATAGGCTGTACGCAACCGCTCCGTGGCAAGCTCGTCAAGCATCGAGAGCTTCTCGGTTGACGGTGCTGCTGTCTGTGATGCTGATGAAGACAGAAGCCGTGGCTCTGAGATGAGGCGATGCGTGCACTGTACACAATGCTCAGCGCCGAGCGTGCATGAAGGAGAGGAAGTGCATACTAGTTTCACGCCATACCACGCACGGAGTGTGGAGCCTGTTGGTATCGAGTCCTGCGGCGGGACTGGTCCGTCGTCGTCGTCTGTCATGTCGACGGCGACGAGGAACATCTTGAGCGATAATGTGACATCTTGAGCGAGGTATGCCGTTTCGGCAAACTGGAGGAAGTAGAAGGGGCTCTGGGGAGCCAAAATGAGGGCATGGGAGAGGGATTGCAGGGCATGTGTGTATCTGGCAAGACGCGTTGGCCCCCAAAGGATACGACGAGGGGAGCAAGGGAATGCGCACTGGTGACATGACGAGTATATGTCCGCAAGCTCTAACCATCCACCAACGTCGGTGTAGAACGTGTCGAGCATTGCCGAGAGCTCCTCCACAGCGCGGTCAATCTTGCCCATGTTGCGTAGGACCACTGCTTTCCGTCTCCAGACCGCCTGGACACGTCAGGAAACGCGGACTCATAGTCATGATCAGGCACTTACTGCATTCGACTCGTCAGCCTCTAGCAATTCATCGTAGAACTTTAGGGCGACGTCTAACGGCTCTGTTGCCTCCATCCGAAGCCCTTGTAGAACGTCGGCGCGAGGAGAACAAGGGAAGCGATCCACGATGAGTTGCAGACATTGCTGCGTGGAACGAAGGGGTTGAGCAGGGCTCCTTTCCAAGAGAGAGAAGAATATACATCGGCGGTTTCAATGTCCCCTTGATCCAGCGCGGCGAGGAAAAGCTTCTCGAGGTTGTCCCATCCTGAAACACAGACGTGCACGTTAGACCTGCAATGTCGCAGGACACATCCTTCTGCTTACCTTCGTCACCTTGTCTAGTGTATGCACCGCTCCTCAACAGGGGTATACCTCTCTCCAGAAGCTCTTTGGAGCCTGGCGTTTGCCGTTTCCTGTAGCTGGCGAGCTTCTGGAGGGAGTTGGTGAAGTCCATGATGCAGCATCAGCGGGCCGCTGCAGGCGCCTTCGCATGGTCGCGCTCTGCCAATTTCCTCGATGGCGTCTCCCTCACGTCCACTTCATTCAGTCCCTCTCGAGGCTTCAGTCTCGTCTTCCCCGGTCTCTTTCGTATGTACATAGTATGATCTTGGGCTCTAGGTGAGTGAAGTGATTTCATGGTGATGATAAGATGTTAAGGATGGTCACAGACAGGTCTCTCGAGATGTAACTGTTCAACACAGCAAGGCTTCTACAGCCTATCGAGATATCATAAGAGTGAAGGACCTGAAGCTCAACGTAGATATCCCAGAGCAAGAGGAAGAGAATGGGCCCTCGTTGATTCTGCTCACCCTGGATATTGTGCACGACACACGCTCCACCGCCGCCTCAGACGACATGTCTCACACCATAAATTATGCGTCTATCACCAAAACTATCAGTGACGCCTTCTCAGCCAGTGCTACTGCTTCTTCGATCCATGCGGTAGCCCATACGTCGGTTTCCTCTTGTCTTGACCGGCATCCAGAAGTGGGTGAGCTCTTGGTCAGGGCACGCACAACGCTCCCATCCGGCACTACGGCTGGCGTGGAGGTGATGACAACGCGCCGGCACGCACGACATATGGCTTGGACAAGTAAACTGGATGGCTTGCAATCCCAGGCGATCATTGGAGTCAACCCGGACGAGCGCACAATACCGCAACCGGTGGTGCTGGATGTAGTCTTGGAGCACTCGCCAGAGGCACATTTCAAGGAGGCGAGAAGTCTACGAGAGTTGGAGCATGTTCTCGCGAAGGTGATACAATGTCGTGCAGACCCTGTTCAACCGTCGACTGATTGTTTGGCAGCACGTATCCGAAAGCTCGTATCTTACTTTGGAGGCATTGGCCTCTTCCGCAGCACATACCGCCCTTGTGCATGTCGGAGAGGAACGCGCCCGTGTTAAGGTGCGCGCTGCAAAGCCGCACGCTCTACGGCCGGCTGCAGCAGCAGCAGAGGTGGAGATTTCGCGGACGCTGCAGGACTACGAACACGGCGTCCCCGAGACCGTCTCTGAATCTTCGTCAAATGCTGCCCCACCTTCGCTGACAACACTGCTCACTTCCATAATGGAGAGTGAAGGACCAGTACAGTATCGACATCGCGCCGCTCTAGCTCTCGGTGCCAACCTAGGCGACCGGTTTGCCAATATCGAGCTGGCATTGCGGCTCCTCGAGACACCGCCCACAGGCGGTGATACACCGAGAGCGGCGGTTGTAGATACGAGCTTCATGTATGAGACCGCTCCGATGTATGTTACGGATCAGCCGAAGTTCATCAACTGCGCGTGCATGGTAGGATGTCCACTATATCGACGCGGCCTTCAAGCTCACTCGAGGCTAGATCGAAACAAACCTGGAGCCGCTCGACTTACTCGCGTTCGTCAAGGAGATCGAGGCAACTGTCGGGCGTGTCGCCTCCTTCAGAAACGGCCCTCGCGCCATCGACGTCGATATCCTCACGTACGACTCGGAGAGTTTTGACTCTAGGCCTGCCCCTGAGCGGACCTCGTTGGACAACCTCGCTGGACACCTCGTTGTACCACATCCCCGCATAGCTGAGAGGGAATTCGTCCTCCGACCACTGAACGAGTACGTCGCTAATGCTACACTGTGTCTTTCATTGACTCCCCCCCTCCGCAGCATGATACCGGACTTCGTACACCCGACGCTGGGCAAGTCCATTGGTGCCCTGTTCGCGGAACTCGTTGCGACTTCGGACTCTGACGTTGCTCCGATGTACAAAGTGACGCCCTTCCCGCGCTATGGGATCGCGGCGAGCACTCCCTCGCGACCTCCATCCCCGTCGCTCGCGCACATCTCACCCGTCCCATGTACTGCAGCATACTGGACGCATGCCGTCACGCCAAGCAGGGCAACGCAACATCGCGCGACTTATATCATGGGAACGCTGAATGCGACACCAGATTCGTTCTCAGATGGGGCGAAGCACAACAACATTCCTGCTGCCCTGGCATACGCAACCTCGGCAGTCGCCGGCGGCGCTTCCATTATTGACGTTGGCGGGTACTCAACGCGTCCTAGGGCTGCGTATGTCTCTCCAGAGGAAGAGACGTCGCGCGTAGTTCCCGTGATTAAGGCCATCCGTGCGATAGAGGCGACACCGGGACCAACGGACGCACCCCCGACTCTGCTCACTAAGACGGCGAACGTATTGATCAGCGTGGATACGTTCCGCGCAGACGTCGCTGCGGCCGCAGTGCATGCAGGGGCGAACTGCATCAACGACGTCTACGCGTTCACGGGCCCTGACTACCCGCTCACGAAGGCGTCGGCAGAACACTTCCTCGAGATGCGGCGCGTCGCGCGCGAGCTCGGTGTGCCCGTGGTGCTCATGCACGCTCGGGGTGAGGCGTCCGCCAACAAGGACTACTCGGCATATGCGTACGCCGCCGACGGCAATGGGAGGGGCGCGGTGCTGGAAGGCGTCCGCGTCGAGCTGGGCGAGCGTGTCCAGGCGGCGGTGAAGGGCCGGGGAGGAATTCGGCGATGGAACGTTATCGTTGATCCAGGTATTGGCTTCAGCAAGACCGTGGAAGGCAATCTGGAGCTGCTGAGAGATGCACGCAAGCTCACCGCGCCATGGGGCGTGGCAGGGAGGAACCCGCTGGCGTATTATCCTCAGTTGATTGGGACGTCGCGCAAGTCTTTCCTCGGTACAGTATTGGCGCGCTCTGATGAGGCGGGGTCATACGAGGGGCGCGAAACGGTTGCAAGCGATCGGGACTGGGCGACGGCGGCGGCCGTCAGTTGTGCGGTTCAGCAAGGGGCAGAGGTAGTTCGGGTGCACAAAGTACTTGAATTAGGCGACGTAGTCAGAGTGAGCTCTGCGCTTCGGGATGTGTAGATTCCCCGCTACTACTGGTAGAAAGTTGGATCTTACGATAGCCTCTATATTGTAGGAGAACCATCCGAAACGTTCAGTTGTCATTGTCAGCATGTGGATGAACAGAGGATACCATCATCCTGAAAGAAGATGTCTCACTGCACAAATAAGCACTAGCAACTCAGACGCGGGCACGTGCCACAAGCAAAATCTCATTTCGTTCAGACGCAAATGAGTATCTGAATTCTGTATCCAAGTCAACGCAGAGTGCAACTTCAAACATGGGATTTAGATACGTCGTCGGTGAGTTGCATCTGCGCAGCCAACTGACAGCGGCGCACGCCAGTGTACTATGTGATTGTACGCAGAACACATGGAGGAGGACGAAGAGACATCCAAGGCAATACCGAAATGGGTAGAGTTGGAATACATGGTTCTCAGTGCGATACTTTCAGTCCGTGATGGTCTTCTGATATTATGTGTAGCATATGCGATCACTGGCGGGCCCCAGTGCGCATGTCCATTTTACTCACCTGTCCAAGTCGTCTTGTCGAACACTCGCCACCCTATTCTCCGGGGAAGATGAGTCTCGGAGTGTGGCACAAGCAACTGCACACCCAGAGCCGGTGTTAGAACTGATGAAGAATCTTTCCATTCCGTTACATAAAGTATGCCTGTTGGATCCGAAGGCCGAAAAAGAGATCGCCCCAGAAGACGGCGATGGACGTTTTGAATGTTTTCTGTTCGGCGTGCGTACTCTCAGTCTGTTGATGTGATTGAACACCTGATTAGGTTCCATATCACACAGGGAATCTTAGGTATGTGAGATGGGTGTAAACGCTGCAGGTGACTTCAACAGCACATTCCAGGCGATGATCCTCCCCGCGATCGCACATCCGAACTCCGCGTCTTAGGATTCCCTACACGTCATCTAGGCCCTGTTCAAATGACAACAGACACTGCTCTTGGTGTCACCAAACTTGTTGTCGAGGACAAGAGTAAGTCCTTCTTTATCGCATTTTCAGCGATCCAAAGCTTCACCATGGACACAGTTCCTCTTGCAGACATCCCATATACCGTACGTTGTCCGGACTTGTACGTCAGGCATCTCCACCTAAGAGAATCCAGGATCATCCCACAATTGTGTTCAACGCCAAAGAAAGCGTCGAGATGCCGTTCAGTATGTTTGACGCAAGACTGGCTCCATGACTGAACCGATGCTAATTGTTGATACTAGGGTACATCGTCGAGAACGGCGAACCGAAACTTCCACCGGGGATGCGGGAACATCTGCACGAAGATCTCAACAAAAGCTTCGAGTTCTAGACAGAATAGGTCGCCACGACGAGGATACATGAAGCATAGTTGATGATGTATAAGTACTGTACAATGATCGGCGAGCGTGCAAATGAGTGAGGAAAGACGAGCGCAGTAAGTAGGTCCATGTGAGTGCGTAGAGGAGAACTTGAGACCAGCAATAACAAAATAGGGAGGAAGGGTACCAAGGTGAGTGTATACCGAGATATACAGCACCAATGAGTAGCTAGCAGTAAAGTACACCTATGATTGATATCTAGTACATAGAAACGAGGGGGTCGAAGAGAGGATATTACCGCGGAGACGCGGAAGGTTGCTGACCGAGGACAGGGACGTCCCATGGAGGCGGGTCCCGGGGTACATCGGAGAGATTCACATCCGCGTTGGCGTCGCGCAGTCGATCGCGATCATTCATACCCATGCGCACGCGGCATCGGACAAGGCGTAGCTTCGTCCGCTTGATCCCTGGCAGAGACGTTGAAAACACCAGCGAAGCACAACACAAAGACTGACGTACAGGTGGATATTGTCTCCCGGTCTTCGTCGATATAGGGATTGTCCTTCTGGAGCAAGTCGTCCTGCAGGGCGTAGAGACACCAGAGGGCCTCTTCGTATAGCTTCTCACACTCATCCGGAGTGGACATCTCGTTTGTAAGCTCCTTCCGGGCGGCCATCTTACTCTACAAGGTCTGTCAGCAAGGCGAACAAGATCGACTTCGTATCAACTTACGAGGCTCAGTGCGCGATCGTAGATGAGCTGATCCAAGAAGGTGGGCGGCCCCGTGTATTGAGCCGGTAGCCACGTCTTGACCAATGCAGCACGATCATGGCACTTGTTGAAATGGTCCTCGAAGTATGTGAGGGCTGCATCGACTCATCAATCACCTCATTACGGATGGCAGGGCCCCAAGAGCTCACATACCTTCGTCGAAGCCTTCGCTGACTTCCGTCTCTCCATCAGGATCCCGCATCTGCAGGTGCTCATAGTAGTTGCACAACTTGTTCACGCCGTTCTGTGAGAAGGACATGAGGAGCATGTAGAGCGCGACGCAGGTCATGGCGTTGTATTCTGCTTGTATGTCCGCATTCTTGCGCTTTGCCGCATGTCGCTCCGGCTCGCCCTCACGCCGCGTGAACTTCGTCGGGTCCGGCAGCGGCTCTATCGGGAGGTAAGTTACACAGCAAACAGAGCGAATGGACATTGTTGCGTACTCTGGGGGATGGCCTTGACGTACTCGTACATCTCATCCGCCCAATGTGTTAGCACTTCTGTCTTCTGCGCGAGTTCTTCGAGCGTAGCCAACAGCGCCTCCTCCATGGGATCGCGTGCGCCGTTTATCTGCAGCCCGAGACCTGGTGATCGAGTTGACAAGATCGTCTGTCGTCGAGGCGACGAAGGCGACGGCGCGTACTCTTTGTAGTACGCCGTGCGAGGGCCAGACGAGCCGAACAGCTTCTTCGAAGCTAGACTCAACGCACGTGTGAGGGCGTTCGAGGCCGCCCGCGAACTGACACTAGACGGTGATGAAGAGAGAGGTGGGACATTCGGGTTGGGAGGAGGCGGAAATGTGGTGTTGGCATTGGTAGGAGATGGTGTTCCAGAGTCAGGGTAGTCCGGTCGTACCCTTGGGTCCGACAACGGCAATGCGGTCGGAAGGACGCGTCTGTCGTGTAGCGGTCGTCTACGTGCTGTGCTGATCTCTGCAAGTGGAGGGGGACGTTGAGAGCCTTACAAAGACGCGATGAGCATCGGCTTACCGTCCACGGCACGATTTATTTCAAGCGCTCGCTTGTCACCTACAAGGACATACTCCCGTCGAAGCAACCCGTCCTCTTCAGTCTCTCCGGGGATGTCCGACGACTCTTCGGAGGCGGTGTTCGGCACGGGAGAGGGCTCTTGTTGTGGTAATCTAGCTGGGGACCTGGCCATTTCTACAATCCCATTTCCTTGCCCAGTCGGACTACACGTACATCAGCGGAGGAACTCACGGCGATCCGTAGAGTAGCTTACTCGCTTCCGGACGGTCCGCCTTGTGGACCGCCACTCACAACTTCCCGTCTCCTGAAGTTGAACTTACTCGGGGGTATCATTGCATTGGGGTCTAACACCTCCGGTGGAATGACCTTGTGGTGCTCAGGCGTTATCGGCTTGCCATCTGGACCATACTCGACACCGCCATCGTCTATCTCAGGCGTTGGACGCGGAAACTTTGACTTTGCCATGGCCGTGCTGCCAAAGAAGTCCTCGAAACTACACCGCTCCGCTGGTATGCGCTTGAGCAAAGCACGTATGAGCTTCTTGACGTCGCTCGGGACTGGTTTGAGATCTTCGCCAGCGGCCTGCGCTCGTGCTGGGTCTTCGTCGGGGAACTTAATGCCCTTTGACATGTCGATCTTCTTCAGCAGCTCAATGTGATTTGATGCGCGGAACGGCGGCTTTCCGACAGCCATCTCGTAGAGTACCGCGCCTACCGACCAGAGATCTGCCTTGGCGTCGTATTTCTCATATCGGAGAATTTCAGGGGCCATGTAGAGCCTGCAAGCGCATAAGAAGACGTGACTTCACGTAATCGCGGAAACGCACGGTGATCCACAGAGTGTTTCTGCCATCATAGCCTGGGGTAGTGACCGCGCAAAACCGAAGTCAGCAACCTTGAGTATTGGCACGCCAAGGGGATGTCCCCTCGCCAAATCATCTGGTGACGCCGGGTTAAGGAGCAAATTCTACGCCTGGTTCAACAGAAGGCACTCATGTGGGTATTGAGGTAACTGACCTGCGGCTTGATGTCTCTATGAATGAGATTCCGTTGTCGAAGAAACTTCAATGCACGAGCTTTATATATGTGAGGAACGAAGACAGGGAAATAGTGGCACACCTACCAAGTTGCCGGAGGAAGCTACGAACCACGATTTCGTCGAGGCCTCCCGTTCTAGGATGTGGGTAGTACGTAGGCGCTGCGCCAGGCGAAGGGATGTACTCCAGGCCTTCTACTCTGCCCCGCTTCTTGATGTAGTTCGATAGATCTCCACCGGCACAGAATTCGATGATGAGGTAAATGTTCTTCTCTGCACGCTAGAAGAAGTAGACATCAGGGTAAAGACCAGGTGCAATAGACCATCGCAGCAAGAGCACTGGGCATGATCGTGGGGTTTTCACGGTGCGGTGTCGGTATGTACTCAGGACAAAGTATGCAATAGGGCAGCATACGTATGAAACAGGTCACTTATCTGACGCATATGATGATTCCCCGGTCCCAGGAATGTTGTACCTCACTGTACCTCATACTCTACCGCCTTCAATGGCGTCTGCAACACTATGACATTTTACCATGCACATAGGTTCCATGGACTAAGGTAAATCTGACTTATTCATCAAGTGTTCAGGTCATGCGGTTTGGTAGGAGCTGTCGGTATCACCTCGAGTAGGCGCCCGACTCCATTCCATGGCAGCTTTACCCACCAAGTAGAGGTTCGTGATAAATCCCCACGAGCATGCCAACTGCCTTGCGTAAAGAAAAAGGAGATGGGGAGACTTACGACGATGTCTAATAGGCGGGTAATATGCCTGTGCGACAAGGCCTTCAGAATCTCTATTTCGCCTTGAAGGTTATCGAACAACTTCGGACTGAGTCCGGCCCTACTGACAGTCTTGATTGCTACCTGACGGTGGGTTTGCTGTAGACTGGTCAGTGAGAGGTGCACGGCGAGAGCGATATGTTGCGTACCTCGTGATAACCTCGGTACACAGTCGCAAAGCTCCCCTTGCCCAGGTCGCTGACGATGACATAGGGCTTGACCTCCTCGTCCTCAACGCGTCTGAGGTTTGACCTATCCGAGCCTCCGCTGGACGTCTGCTTGACGGACGCAGGAGCAGGGGCCATGAATGCACGGTTGAAATTGTTGGGCTGAGGCCTCCTGAGAGAGTATTCGTGGTGATCGTAAGACTAGGTGGTGGTACAAGTACAACAAGCAGCCCTGGGTTCACGCAAAACGGATGCAACGACAACGAGAGCCCATTCCAGTGTGCGCTATACAAGAAGCAGTAGATGGGGATGAGACGGAACTGGTTCACACAGCGGCTGGGCTGGGTCGAGCTGATTAGATGCTTGCTTAGTCAGATCTAGACGCACGTCCTTTTTTTTTTTTTTTTTTTTTTTTTGAGGGCCGTGTGTGGAAGCCGGCACTTAACGATTGGTTAAGCCCGGGGTTCCAGCCAGCTAGCGGGTTCCCCCGCGGCGCTCTCGGGACAAAATGCTTTTACGCACGGCTTGTTAGGCCAGTGTGGGGCTCGGATCCCTCGACTGGTGAGTCGATTCATTTGGGACCATACCCACTAAAACCCTTTCGACTTTTCTAACCCACTTCTCCGGGGGTTCTGGGCAGGGAGGTGTCAGCTTATGCCAGGTGTCTTTGACTAGTGCTGGAGGTAGTGCTTGTCTGCCGTAGCGGGCGTTCGTTGCGGTGATGTCTTGGCGAAAGCGGCTGTTCAAAGCTTGGCTCCATTTTGCCGTTATTTTCCTCTCATGGTGTTTCCATGTTGGTTCATCCGCGTGTTCTATGGTTCGCTCACATCTTAGTTTCCAGATGAGGTGGGCACCCTCTGTTACTATAATTCGCCAGAGTCGTGCCTGTGCAGGTTTCGTGCCTGGGCCGGCCGCTCTGCGTGCCGTCAGTCCTATACCTAGGAGGTCCATGAGGGTTGGTTTCGTCCAGGCGAGGCCGTTTGTTTCCCAGGTGTGTCGTGCCAGTTTCCATACTGTTTCCTGTTCTCCCGATCTACATTGGTTTAGTATGTGTTCCATGGATTCCGTTACCTGGCATATGGTGCAGGTGCTCCGTGTTTCGAGTCCGGGTATGTTTTTCCAGTACGCTCCCACTCTTTGTGCTTGGTGGGCTGTTTTCCACAGGAAGTCGACTATCTTCCTTTGTATGTCGCGGTGTCGAAGGCCTGCCCATATGTCTTTCGGCGTGGCATTTGGGTATCCGACGGCGTTCAAGTGTCTTAGGGTTTCGTTGATCTGGCGCGTTGTGGCAGCGCGTGTGGGCGTGTTCTTCCTTTCCATTATTCCGGCGTAGGCTATGCGTTGGGTCAGTGCGCTCAGCCTGGCCCCAGATAGATCGAAGACTGGGTTACGGTCGAGAGGGGTTATTATGGCCTCCCGGCCCAGTCTGTGCGCGTCGAGGAGGGATTTCTCAGCCTGTCGGAGGTCGTAACATTCTTCCTTTGTCTTGACCTTGAAGGTTGTTGGCGCGCATCGTTGGCGTAGGCGGTTTACCAGTGCATTTATAAGTGGTGCGCTGGTGACGCCGATCCATCCTCGGTCCTCCCAGGCTAGGCGTCGGACGAGCATATTGTCTCTCAATGTTGGTGTGTTGGATATGAAGTGTAGCGGAACGTCGATCGGGAGTGTTTGGGCGGCGTGGAGCGCTGCTGCCATGGCTCCGTCTCCCGGTGTTTTTGACGTTCCCTCTGGGTGGACTATGGTGGACCATTGCTGCGCTCCTGTGCATGCGACGAAACCCGTCATTTGGTGTAGTGGTTGTGTTCCTGGGAGTGGGGTGCGCGCGGATTCAAGGATATAGAGTGTGCATGCTTCTTCTGGGACCGTTCGCCCGGGGCGCGGCCTTATTGCTGGGGGATGGTCTAGTGTTTCTGGGTTGACGAAGACCCTAAAGGCATTGTCCAGTTCTGGGCCGTCTGTTGTCGACGGGTCAAAAAGCGTTTCCCCGTTTGACACGAGGGCTTGGGTGTTTGCTTCCTTGCGCCTTTTTGTGAGTGATAGGCAGTCGTGGTGAGTGGGGACGTCCGGATGCCACTTTGGGCGGAGTTGGTTTAGAAGGTCTGCGGCGAATTTGCAGCATCCCTCTGGGTCGCGGCATCCCAATTCAGTGTCTCGGGTGCAGTCGGCACAATTGCATCTCGATTTCCTTTGTGGGTGAGGTGGGGGTGGGTTTGTCGGGGTGGGGTGGCGACGGCGGAGGGGGAGTAGATCCGCGACAATTCTGACTTGGTGGTGTACTCGCAGGCACTTGCCTTTCGCCGAGTTGTTCATCAGTCGGAGTTTTTTCGTGGCTCCCAGGTGGTACCAGATGGGGAGTTTGAGCTTTGCTTGATGGGTGAGTTTGATCGCGGCAAAGCTGACGTTGTATTTCTTTGCTGTTTTTAACATGCGTTTTAGGTGTTGTGGGAGATTTGACCTGGTGCTTAGTTTCGGTTCCCATGCCTGTAGGAAGGTGTTTATCTGGGATGGTCTCGAGATTGCACCGGCGGATGGTGAGGCATTCAGGCTGATGAGTACGTCTGCCGCCCATGCCCACATGGGGCGGTCGTTTGATAGGTCCAAGTATTTTTTTATCCATACCAGGTCTATAGCTTCGTTCCTGGCTTCCAGGTTCAGGAGGCCAAGGCCTCCGTCTTCAACGGGTCTGTATAGGGTGTCCAGGTTTATTGCGGGGTGGTCGGTACTGTCCCATATGAACCGGCGTATTGACTTTATGAGTGAGCGTTCCACTGGTTTGGGCATGCCCTGGACGGTGGTTAGATAGTGTGTAATTCCACCCGGGCCCATCTGTATGATGTTCTTCCGTCCGGTCAGAGTGGGGTGACATCTTCCCCAGCGAAGGAGGAACGCCTCTACCTTTTGGAGTGTGGGGGCCCATATTGATATGTGGTCCACTTGGTTCCCTATCCATGCTCCAAGGATTCGTATGGCTTGGCCGTCGGGGGTGATGCGTATATTGTTTGGGATGGTTTGGCCATCGTTCGTACCGCTGATGGTTCTCAAGTTTTGGACTCTTGCTCGGTATTCCGGAGTACCTATTGGTATGACTTCAGTTTTCTCTTTGTTGAAACGTGCTCGGGATCCTTCGCACCAGCGCGAGATGATGTTCCATAGTGTGCCCCACCTGTCGTTGACGGACAGGAAGGTCGATGTGTCGTCTGCAAAGAGGGAGGCTATGAGTCTTTGGGTCGCGCCGGGTATGGCGAACCCTTCGAGGTTGGAGGCTCGTAGGGAGCAGGCTAGCGGTTCAATGGCGATGTCAAAGATTAGGCATGATAGGGGGTCTCCCTGTCGTACTCCTCTGGTGACTCGGAAGGGCTCACTCGTCTCTCCGTTTAGTATAACTACCGTTTCTGCGAATCTATACAGCGATTTCAAACGTCGTATGAAAGTTTCTGGGATGCCGAAGCGTGCTAGGGCTTCCCATAGGTAGTCATGTGCTATCTTGTCGTATGCTTTCTCTTGGTCCAGGGCTATGATTACCCCGTTTTCTTCTGTTGCTTCCGCGTAATCGATCATGGTGCGACATAGTTGTGTTTGATTTGCAATGCTTCGGCCTGGTATAAAGCCCGCCTGGTCGGGGTGTACTATGTCATTTACCACTGTGGCTAATTTCGTGGCTAAGGCTTTTGTGTACAGTTTATAGTCTGAGTTTAGTAGTGTTATTGGTCTGTAGTTCGCAATGTCCCTTCTGTCTTTTTTCTTATACAGAGGGCATAGCCATCCGTTTGCGAAGCCCGCCGCTTCGCATGGACCGTATGTTTCTAGGTCTTGGTAGGCAAGGGTTAGGAAGGCGAGGCAGTCAAATGTATTTCGGTCTGATTCTGACCTGGTGTCCCATTTCTTTGCCATTGCGGACCAGAACTCGTAGGGTATTCCGTCGATGCCTGTGGCTTTTCCGGTTGCTGCCTGTCTGAGCGCCGCTTTTATTTCCTCTTCTGTGATGCCTTTCTCTAGTTGTTGCGTTCCCGCGTTGGGGAGGTTGTTTCGCACATCCTCGAGGGCTGAGCGTATGTTACGTTTGCGATCTTCATCTTGCTCGTCCTGTGCTATGCCGTTGGATTGTAACTGTGCGTGGTATGTTTTTGCTAGCTCCGCCATCTTGTCAGAGCGGGTTTTGTATTCTGGTGGGTTTGTGCTCGGTTTGCGGAGCGCAAAGAAGAGGTCTCGGGGGGACTTATCTTTGTTCAGTCGTGACCAGTATTTGCTGATGCGTTCGGCGTTCAGCATGTAGGATGTGGATGAGGTGAGTCTTGCTCGACTATCCTTTTTTCGGCATAGCTCTAGAATGCGCTCTCGCAGTTCCGCTGTTTGGGTCTGCGTGTCTTGGTCATCGGAACTAGGAGGTTTTCGTCGCAGGGCTGAT
The DNA here is from genome assembly GCA_029783445.1 of Fomitopsis palustris. NCBI lineage: Eukaryota > Fungi > Basidiomycota > Agaricomycetes > Polyporales > Fomitopsidaceae > Fomitopsis > Fomitopsis palustris. The sequence goes on from JARAOQ010000054.1 coordinate 114,218, forward strand.
AGTTGTTGGTTGAGTCTGTCTAGTTCTTTGTTCAGCTTCGGGGTCTTCATTCTGTGCACGTTTCGCGCAAGGGTCTTGACTTGGGCTTTATAATGGCTGAGGAGGATTTGAGGGTTGTGGTCTTCCGTTCTCCTTGTGCTTTCCTGGCACTTCTTCGCCTGGTCCCAGAGTTTGGCCCCTATGCAGTAGGCTTCTTGGAGGAATGTCTGGTCTGCTAGGATCGTGGTAGGCATTGTCCACCTGCCTTTTCCTATGTACGGTGCCGTGGTCGTGGTGAGTCGCGCCTGCACCAGGCAGTGGTCTGTGGGTACTAGGGTTGGCGTTATGCTCCATTCGAAGGATAGGTTGAGCAGTTCGGTCGTTAGATATATTCTGTCGAGTCGGGAGCGTGACGTACTCTGTCTCTGTGGGAATGTGTAGTCCCTTGTAGTTGGTTCGGTTATTCGCCAGCCGTCGTGGAGTTGTATCGTCGAGAGTAGGTCCTTCAGGGATTCTCGTGGTCCCTCAGGGTCACTTCGCGCAGGCAGGCGATCTAGTGCGTCTTCCACTACATTGTAGTCACCTAGCATGATATCTGGTCGGGGAAATCTCTTCAGTTCGTATTTCTGTTTTAGATCCTCCCAGAAGTTTCTGTTGTCGGAGGTTGGGTTCAGAGCGTAGACGTTCAGCAGTGTGATCTCGACATCGGCATGCCATTTCATAGTGAGTGTTGCCGCACGGCCTGGTGTCACTACTTTGAGTGTAGTGGATTTCGTGTCTACCAGCTCTCTGTTGAGTACGAAGGCGATGCCTCGCGCTGCAGACGCGTTTGTGGGGTCGGCCGAGTGCAGGATTTTGAGCCTGCGCCCATATTTGTCATGTAGGGTTGGTATGTCGGGGTCTGTAAGATGTGTTTCTTGGATGGCGAGGACACCTATTTTTTCATCTCGCATTAGTCGGTGTAAGGCCGACCATTTGTTGTCGGCCCCGTGCAGGTTACCTTTCCCGCTTACGTTCAATGTGCCGACTTTTATATTCGCTCTCGTTTTCCGCCCGCTTTGGGGTAGTGTGGGTCTGTCAGGTGTATGGGCCTGGGCTCGACCTCTGCGATTTCTAGGTGTTTCCCTTGTGTGTCGGGGAACTCCGGGTGACCGGCTCGAAGTTTGGGTCGCAGGTCCCTGTTCTCGAGTCGCTCTGCCTGCCGTTCCTGCTCCGCTGTCATCGACTGTTGCACCGGCAGAGGGGGGACATGGGTCTCCAGCGTTGCAGTGCGTGAAACCGTTTGCCGTTTGACCTTCCGTGGTGTGTGTCTCAATGGTATGTATATTCGCCGTTGCTATACACCGCACAGCTACAACGATCCACTGTGCGGGAGAACCGCTCCTGGGTTCTACAGGTGACATGCCTTAGTGTGGCTTTAGCCTCTCGGCCAGTGGACGAGTCTAGGAGCGCCCACGCTGCGGGAAGTAATAGGGGCGACGACGCCTTGCGCTGGAGCTTTCCTGTCTCGCGTGCGATCAGTATATGTGGGCAACAGAGCAGGGCGTCGCGGGTGTGTTAGTGCTTTTTGTTGCGTGTCAGACGGGGTCTTGATCCCATTCTGACGGTTTGGATGGTTCTGGGTCAGTTTGCGTCGGTGTGCTCACGGTGCGGACTCATAGGTGTGAGCAAGAAGTGTGTATCATTCATACGGTCATGGGTAGTACAATTCAAGGCGTGCGAATAGGGTACTCGTAGGTTCATGGGATCAAAGCGGCGCACAGGTGTACTTGTTGCGGTTTACCTATCGTTGCGGGTGCACTTCGCTGATGGAATCGGCGAGTCGGTCAGCGTCTGCCCCTCGTGTTGCCATACATCATCGGGGCATTTCCGGAGCGTCCACCGCGGTGGTCGTCGTCGTCGTCGTCGCGTCGTCTCCAGCCGCGGCTTGGTCCATCCTCAGTACTGCGGGTGTCACCCCTGTGGGTTTTGCCTCCCCTGCCGGGTTTCTTACCATTCCGGTCCATTCGTCGGAGACCACTGCAGAGCGTATGGTACGTTTGCGTGGGTCCATGCCAGCCGGGGACTGCGGGGAGCGGGCAGAGGCCCGTCAGGTGGTCGTGGCTATGGCAGATGGCACACCACAGTGTACCGGAGAAGACTTCGGGGTCGCATGAGACGTTGTCGCCGTAAGAGAGGTTCATGATGGAGTCGCGGATGGCGATCCAGTCGTCTTCGCGCGTCGTGGGTGATTCCATGTATACTCGGACTAGCGGTTCATTCGTTCCACCTCATGTTTGGTAGCTGAGGATGTCGACTCGTAGGGACTCGATGAGCCCACTCAGCGCAATCACGAATGGTCATCAGCCACCCGAGGCTTCTAAGGCCCTATAGTATCCGTGGGCCGATGTCGGCCAATGCACCAGAGTAGATGAATGCCCATCCGGCAACCGAGGGTCGGGTTGCCGGATGGCCATCGGTGACCCGATGTTGCGTTCTTGGGGCCCGCCTTCTGAGTACCCGGGTTGCGCATACTCCCCGCATACTCCAACACGGATGCCCATCGGCGGCCTGATATCGGGTGGGTTGTATGAGAGCCAGGAGGGTGTATGAGAATCGGTCTGCCCGAGTAGGCTCACCATATGGCCATTCTGCAGCCGACATTGGGTGGGTGGATGCGCATTGGCCACCCGACGTCGGCCCATGGGATGGCCATACGTCAACCGACGTCAGGTCCACGGATCAGCATTGGCGGCACAATGTCGGTGCCACCAATAGTCATCCGTGAGCCGATGTTTGTTGCATTTCACAGATTGAATGTTGGCTGTGAGCATTCAGCAGCCGAGATGGCTCGGCCAATGGGCATTGTGCAGCCGACATCTGGTGAGTGGATGCGCATTCGCCACCCGACGTCGGCCCACTGGATGACCATACGTCAGCCGACGTTGGGTGCGCAAATCTGCATCAGCAGGTCAATGTCAGCGCCATCCATGCTCATCCGTCAACCAATGTTCGCTGCCATACAAGTAGAGCAGTATGTGTTGATTGTCATTCACCAGCCAACAATATTTTTTGGAATGAGCATCTCATTGTTATAGTCACAATCACATGGCACATACAGATTGTAAGACTAAGTAGGCGTCAAGGGCACTCACTCAACAGGCCCCGCCTATGCCGCCAACGACCGCCCGCGACCGCCTACGCCGCCCACAACCGCCTACAATGCGCGCGACCGCCTACGATGCCACGACCGCCTACGATGCCACGACCGCCTACTCCACCTGTGACCGCATACGCTGCTCATCACCGCCTATGCGTCGGCGGACCGCCTTCTTCACCGCCTTCATTGCGGTCGTCGTTGCCCGCGCGCCATTGCGGAGCGCATTAAACAGCCTGTGAGTGTCAGCAGCCGGCACAGCGCAGTCAATACAGCACATACCTGGCTGAGCGCGAACGCTCAATTTTGGGCTGCACTTGATTGGCGACAGCAGCGAGCTCGATGCTCACTGCAGCGAGCCAATCCATCGCTTGGGCGAGGATGGCGGCCTGCTCGAATTGCAGGTCGCGTATCTCACTGAGGAGATCAACTTGGGCTTGAAAGTCTAGATGGGGGACGGTCGTTTGAGGGCCGTGTGAGGTTAGTATGCGGGGTAGGCGGGTAAGGGCACGCACCTGGCATGTTAGATGGCGGTGGGAGAAGGCGAGGGGAGGGGGTGAGGAAGGCGAGGGGCAGAGGTAGGCGGGGAGGGAACGCGAGCGCGAGAATGCATCCGGCGCCTATGGAGGGGGGACGCGTACGCGGCGCCTATCGAGGGGACACGTACGCGGCGCCTATAGAGAGGGGACGCGTACGCGGCGCCTATAGAGGGGACGCGTACGCGGCGCCTGTAGAGGGGGCGTGTACGCGGCCCCTATTATGAGGGACCGCGTACTCAGAGCCTATAGAGAGGGGACGCGTACGCGGCACCTATAGAAGGGACGCGTACGCGGCACCTATAGAAGGGACGCGTACGCGGCCCCTATTATGAGGGACCGCGTACTCCGCACCTATTATGCGACGCCGCGTACTCCGCACCTATTATGCGACGCCGCGTACTCTGTGCCTTGCGCCTACTGAGGCACACCTAACTATCTACTGCTCTGCATACATGATTTAGGTAGTGCAATGCCCCGACAGGGCCTCTGTGGATCAACGGTTTGAGCTCTGGTTTGAGCTCGTCTCCCGTTGGGTCACATGTCCAGCCCTGTGCAGATGCACATCTGGCGGAGGCACTCGGTCATTTTGTCATGTTATGCAGTGTGAGGCAATGCTACATAACATGCGTGGAAATGACCAAATGGCCCTCGTCGATGTGCAGATGCATCAGGAAGTTTTTATTATCGGAGTAGACATTGATGCCAAAACCACGGAGAATGTTTTCAGTCCGGA
>JARAOQ010000055.1:0-106971 GCA_029783445.1 Fomitopsis palustris
AGCACAACTCCCTCATGCATGTGATGTCTCCTGTAGTGTAGGACCCTGCCCTAAACCATGGAAATATCAGTAGTTGAGCCTGTATGCCCTAGCACTCCATCTCATCCTCTTGGAGTGCTAGGTAAGCACTGTATTGTATCTTGTAGTAGCATAATACTAACTTGGAGTGCTAGTGTCTTAACACTAGTCCATGTGAGCATCAACCTTAGTGTCTACCACAACCAATGGGGTGAGTTACCACTCACTTAGCCTTGTCCATACAGGGTAATTCCCAGCAAGACCATCTTCATCTATGTGTGCATGTCAGACCTAGCTCCACAACAAGTAGATGTCTTTGTAGACTTTGGGTTTCAACCAGGTTGCAGACATTGACTGGAAACTAGTTGTCTTCATTCATGTGCTTTGAGTTCAACAATGCTTGCTTGCACATGCTGCTCAACAGTGCTCTTATATGGAGAGTGAGGTGGATAAACTTGTATGGAGCAAGCAGAGAGCTTTTATGTCCCTGGACAGGAGCACAAAGTACACTATTTGTGTAAGCTGGTTGACAATGGAACAATCAGCTTTGCCATGTACTGGCCAAGCTAGGCTTCATTGGATGCACTCCAGTGGTATCTATGTGTATCAGAAAAGAGGGGCACTTGATAACAGCAGTTAACATTGATGACCTTCTACCTATAGGATGATACCACTCTTAGATTCAATGGCTTTGGGATGAACTACAATCCTAGTTCAAATTTATGTGATGTTAAGTCAATTTTGGGATGGCTCATAATAGTACTCCCAAGATGATCTGATGAGATCAATCCAGATACTGCCATGAGGAAACACAGAGAGATTCCAAATGAACAGTTGTAAGAAAGAAAAGACCACTCTGCCTGCTGGTGCTCAGCTTGTCAAAGTAGACCCATTGTACATGGCTAGTCCTATCCCCTCATTGGAAGTACCAGCAGTTGCTTGTGTGTTTACTCTGTATTGCACTGCAAACTCACCTGTATATCACCTATGAGTCAAATATCTTTCCCAGTATGCACCCTACCCCAATCGGTCCGCAGTGAGTATGAGTGGTACTCCTCAAACAGAGTCGGTAAGTTCTACAGGCCTGCATAGTACTGCATAGTAGCCCCTAAGAAATGTTTACTCATGGTACATACCAAGCATGAAGGCATTGAATTTTGTCCCAATAAAGACCTTGAATAGACTTTATACCCTTGCTGAACCAAAAGCAGCATCACACCATTTCTCTGGCAATTCGATTGTCTAGTATCCAAGCAACACGCTATATACACTCAAACACGAAATCAGCAGTGCGATTAGCATCCTCGAGAGCGAAGACAGGGAGAATAAGTACTACGGCTAGGGGGGAGGGGATACAGGTGGGTAGGCATAACTCAATACGTGATACGTGGCGGTTGAGCGGGCAGAAAGCGTGCGGTAGAGCGTGGCGCAGTCGTGTCGGGTCGTCGCGGGTCGTGAGAGGTCGTAACAGCATCGGATGCGGGATGCGGGATGCAGGAGAAAGGTGATAATGCGAGGGTGAGATGCGGGCGGGAGATATCGCAGACGGGCCTGCATCGCGCGGCCCATCAATTCATCGCAGTCGATCACAAAACAAGGAAACACGTACCAAGCTTATAAATGCCTGCGCTACCGTCTTGTTCCCCAGCGGGAAAAGTGCGGTGAGGATGCGTAGGCGGCGTTATGATTGCGAGACGACGCTCTCGCTCTGGCCTCTCGGTCGGCCTGCGGCGTCGTACGACGCGGACGGTGTGCGCTTCCCCAGCGCGGAGTCATCTTGCGACCGCGAGAAGAAATCGTCTTCGCCCTCGTATGGTGACGGGCCGGAGTTTATCTGAAGGTAGTAGGTTAGCTTCTAATCGAGACGATTGAGCTGCGACGACAGCAGGGCGAGGGGATACCACACTCATGGTGCGATGGGTCCCGTTTGCGTGGGGGTGGACAGAGCACAGCGCATACACGCACTCAGCGTTGCTAATCGTTGTCGAATGAGCTGCATCTTTCGCGCAACAACTGCGCGAGAGGCTCAGCAGCGACCGAGATGCGGGGCACGTTGATAATGTGCGACGAGAGGGCGTACAACCTGCATGATGCAGCGTACACGTCTACCGATTTCCGGAGAATGCTTGCGAGAGAACACCCGGACGTCAGCGCATGCCCTCTCGCAAGCATACTTGCTGCTACTGGCAGACAAGCCGAGACCCCGATCGAGCGGAACGAACGCGACTCACCCATTGTCCAAGGACCTCCGCAATCCGTCCCGCCTCCTCTGCGCTAAAGGTGACGTCCTTCCCTTTCTCCGCATGGAGCTTGAGGAGCTCACTGATGGTGCGCTTGTCGCGGCCGGCGCCGTCGGCCTGGGCAGCCGCAGCGTCCTCGCCCGCGGCGTCGGCGGGGAAGGCGACGGAGTTGCGGGTGTCGATGTTCATGGAGCGGTCCCAATCCTCCGCGTCGCTGCTACGCGACGGTGCGTCAGACGCGCACGGCCTGAGGGAAGGAGACGGGCACGTACTGGGTCGCCATGCTTGGTCAGGCGTGCGCTCTCCGGGGCGGGTCGTTCGTCCGAGGGCTCAAGCGTGAAGCTCGTCTGCTCTGGCGGCGCAGAGGGAGGCGGTGAGTAGGCGAGGAGTAGGCGCGAGGTCGGCGGGTCCGAGTGTACGGCGGCGGCGAGAGGGGAGTGCAGTGGGGGGAGGCGGTGGTGGGAGGGAGCAGGATCGGGAAGTGACACGTGCGACGTGTCGTGCGAAATTCAACAAACGCGACGCGATCGCCCGCGTCGCGTCCGGCGCTCGCCACCTGGACCGTGCGCGCGGCGGCACGCATGTCGCGCACGAGGAGCCTACAGGCATCGGTGAGTCCTCCCCATGACTCGGACTCACCAACTATTACTAGGAACGCTCGATGTTCGGCGAGCTCGTTCGGAGCTCGCCGAACATATGTTGTGCGCCGTGTGCGCGTTCCCGTGCGAACGGAGAGAAGGAAACAGCGGTTGTGACGTACCGCACGATCCGAAGTCGCGCGACCTTCGCGGTATGGATATCTCACGACACAGTGAATGAGGGGTCAGCTATTCCTGGTGAGAGATATCATCACCGTTGGCATCACCTCACTGAACCGCTAGAAGGAGTCAACCTCGTGTAAGATTGCGCGAGGCGCAGAAGTAGGTCGACAGACGCGAACAGGTGAGTGATCGTGGGTTCCTCTGCATTCCCTCCAGCTGATTGACCTTCCTTGCATCGCTCCGAAGTACGCGCAACGCGTTTGCGAGATGCGCTTGTCTTCGGTGAGTACGGCATCTGTCACGTTGGGCAGCGATTGGACCGAATGAAGTCCGAGTCTGGGTAGGCCCGAGACTCTGCAAGCAGGATGAACGTGAACTCCGTGGTCTTCTAACGGACGGCCTCCGCGCGGGTCTGTTCTGCGTCCTCGAAGGGTGGCAGGCACGCAGGAGGAGGCTAGGCAAGATGCGAGACAGAGGTAAGTTTGTATGACAGCTCCTGAGAGAAGCCCCGAATGACGTATACGTCAGCCGGGCCTGTCATGCGCCCATTCCACTCTCGTATCGCGCCGTGTCCGCATCTGGAAGACTCGTCGCCTTTTGCAGTACTAGCAGCGCGCGTCCCCTCGCGTCAGATGAACGACGCCGACGACATGGACGACATCGGCGCGACTGCCCGCGCGAGGGATGGGTGGACGCCGGGCTATATGCGGGAACTGCGTCTTCCCACAAGCCCGGTCGCCGGTGCAGAGGCGAGATGCGATAGTGTTTGCGTTGCAAGAAGACTTGCTCTCGCGGCGCCTGCCGCGTTCCTTTCCGCGAGGGTCTCATGTCCGTCCCGTCGCCTTCCCTGGCACCTGTCCCTCCGCGCGCGGATCCTGCCATCCCAGAGCCTCTCCCAGGGCCCACCGCTCAGAGGTGATTGCATTCACCACGCACGCTAACCACTTTCACTCACATTTCCACCAGCGTTCTTCCTCGCGAGCCGCTCTGCCACCCTCACACGCACCAGATGAAATGCAGCCTCGTATGTCGCACCCCGGACAGCCCTCGAGAGACGGCCTCCGCGCGCCCTGCCTCGAGCTACACGGACTCGACGACGACGTACGCGGAGCACCTGCCAGCCCGCGCGTGCGCTCCGACATTCTCGCTCCAACACCTGCCTCGCATGGCACCCGCTTCTCCAGCAGGTTCGTCGGCTCGCACCCAGAGAGTCTATCGTAAGTGAATCATCACCACCCTGCTTCCTGATCCTACCTCCTAGGCCAGGCTTCGCGAAGGTGGGCATCATCTGCACGCGCCCATGCTTCCTTCCGGGACTAATCGTCTCCTCCCAGATGTCCCCTGCCTCCGACGGCCCGCGACACACGTCCCCCGTATGGATAGGCCCGGGCTGCCCTTCATCAAGCAAGCCCCGCTGGCGCACATATATCGGCCCGTCCCCGCGTCCTCGCAACCCTTCCCTTCCCTCTGCTGGCACTCTGTTCCACCATGTTCGAGGACGGCCCCGAATACAAGGCCAGGTATGCACTCTTCTCCGTCACACACCTCCTCACCGCTCACGCACGTCAGGCTCGGGAAGCCCTTCGTCCCGCCCACCATCACCCTCAAGGACATCCACACCGCCGTCCCCAAGCACCTCCTCCGCAAGAACCGTTGGCTCTCCGTGTACTACTGCGCTCGCGACGTCGCCTGCTGCGCCACCATTTTCTACTACGGCTTCCACATCGAGCACATCGTCGCCAGTCTCCCCTTCAGCGCGCCGTGCCTGGTACGAATCGCGCGCGGCGCGCTCTGGCTCGCGTACTGGTACTTCCAGGGGCTCTCATTCGCGAGCTTCTTCTGCATCGGTGCGTTCCTCCCCGTTCGCGAGTACCGCCACTCGTACTGACACGAGGACCCTCCAGCTCACGAAGTACGTTGTCGCTCTTACACCTCCGCTCCGACTGCGGCTCACGCTTCGCGCCGCGCGCCATAGCTCGGCCACCAGACACTGTTCGACAACCGCTATCTCAACGACACCCTCGGCTACTTCTTCCACGCCGTGCGTCCTCCTCCTCCCAGCTCCTGCCCACTCACCCACCCCACGCAGTTCATCCTCGCCCCCTTCTTCGCCTGGAAGGCCAGTCACAATGCACATCATGTGAGCGTCCTCCGTCCCTCCACTGTCTACTTGCCTGCTCACATGGCTCAGCGGACCGTCGCCTCGATCGAGCGTGACGAGAATTACGTGCCGTACGAGCGCAACGACTACCCCGCGCTCCCGCCAAAGGAACGCGCACGCGCGGCAGACTATTTGGAAGTGTTCGACGAGACGCCGCTCCTGACCGCCACGCGGATGCTCGTCATGCAATGCGCGTGAGTTGTCCATGTCCATGTCTTCCCTCGTAGCCTGCTGAACTGTGACACCGGCACAGTGGGTGGTGGCTCTACATGTCGTGCGTAGATCCACGACACGCACCGAGTCCGAGTAGTAGCGCTGACGCCGCTTGCAGGGTGAACTCCATGGGCTCGAAGCGCTACCCACGGGGCACGAATCACTTTTCGCCATACTCGCCGATATTTAGGGCGGACCAGAGTGCATTTCGGCTCGTCTCCGTTCACTACGTACGACTCAGCTGACTAGCGTACTTGCAGGGCTGGGCATCTTCCTGTCCGACATGGGCCTGCTCGGGATGGGCTACGTGCTGTACCGCGCCGCACTGACCTACAGCTGGAAGGCCGTCTTCATGTATTACTTCGTCCCTTACGTCGTGAGTCTCCGCCAGTCTTCCACCCGCTCTCCCCGCTCATCACGGCACCCCATTCTAGCTTTGCAACCACTGGTGCGTCCGCCCATCCTCACAGCCCTCAAGTTCCCCTGACTGCCAACCAACCATGTTGCCCCCAGGATCGGTACGCCTCGCCCTTCGCAACCTCACGCCCACTGACTCTTCGGACAGTGATGCTCACCTTCCTACACCACTCCGACCCGACGATCCCGCACTACCGCGCCGGCGCGTGGTCCTGGGTGCGCGGGGCGGCCGCGACAGTCGACCGGCCCCTCCTCGGCTGGGCGGGCCGTTTCTTCCTGCACAACGTGCGTCCCCTCCCTCTCCCTCGTCCTCCTCGGCCCCGCTGACGCACCGTAGGTCTCGCACGACCACGTCGCGCATCACTTCTTCTCCTATGCCCCCTTCTGTGCGTCCCGCCCTGCCCCTTCGTTGCTGACTCCCGACCGCTGACGAACACACGCCCGCAGACAACCAGCCCGAGATCACCAAGTGCGTTCGCGGCGTCCTCAAGGAGCACTACAACTACGACTCCACGGTGCGCCCCTCCCCCGCTCCCGCTCCCTCGCGCGCTGACGCACACGCAGAACACGTTCTATGCGCTCTACCGCTCGTTCACGCAGTGCGTGTACGTCGACGACGACGAGCCCGTCGTGTTCTACCGCAACCGCCGCGGCGAGGCCGTGCGCGACGTCGCGCGCGACGAGCTTGCCCGCGTCGACGCTCGGTGGGATGCGGACGAGCAGGACTCGGGCGCGAAGGCTGTTGAGTAGGGAGTGTCGAGCGGGAGACGGGCCCGAGCCTACTTCTTTTGTTGTAACAAGATGCTTTTGTTAGTATTGTGCCTGCTGATGTATGAACATACTTAGACCTACGAGAAGTTATGGCGGAGGGTTGCTTATCCGGCCAGGAGATTGCCATGTCTCTCAAGTAATGTGTCGCTGGTGTAGCGTCTGAGATCTTGGGACATGGTATTTTTGAGGTGAGTATCCATCTACCATAACAATCAGTGCATTGACTGACTGACGGGGCTATAGTGATGCTCACCATAGCTAGGAAGTCATCATAAAAGATGCTACTGTATCCAGCACCATGTGTAGCAGCTACCATTCATACAGAGGCGGCGGCTGTGCCCTGCTGCTTCTTGTCAACTGGAAGGTGGCGGGATCCACATATCGTCTGTCGGTTGCCCCTGGATGGCCCGTGCGCGCAACTCCCGAGATCACCGCCATAGTACACGGCTGGCTCGAGCCTGTGCTCACAGACTGCGGAACTCCTTGTCTCCGGTGGGCTAGAGGTATGCAGAACTATCTATCCTCCATTCATGTGTTGCTTTTGACGTTTCTCGTGCACGATCGGACACGCGGAGTGTGATGGATATGTGCCCAGACGTGAGAAGTGTCCCAACAATGTTGCTGCGGGCACCAGAAGCCGTGTTCCCCATTCCACCCTACTTGTATCCACCTTCATGTCTGCAAAACATCGTTCGCTCTTACCGATCATATCATGATTACCATGCAGTCGCTCCTGAAACTTGCCTTCCCCCCATCCAGGTCGCAGAGGATGTCAGCAATACCGTCAGCATGTGTCCTGGTGAGATGCTGTACGGACCTCTTGACATACTCCTAATGCTCCGCTCAATCCGCACGTCGCAGAATATACGCTTAAAATGGCTGCTCCTGATCTAGCCGCCTCGCGTGCCCTCGTCGTTGCGCAGATCCTTGCCTCGGTCGCTTGCTCGTGCCGTCGACAATGGCCACCTTCGACGATGAGCTCAACGGCACCTTGGGCTGCATTTTCTTCGTAGGGTTCTTCTCCTTGATGTGAGTAGACCCTATGACATCTGCATGGCAACGCTGATCAGGTCGTCCCAGGTTGTACGGCTGCACATGCGGCCAGGTGATATACTACCTGACCCAATATGCCGCAACTGAGTCAGCAGAGAATACGTACATTACCATCATAGTAGGTCCAAATCTTTGGGTCGCGCTTCCGGGTATTGATGCCCAAGCTGTTCTTTCAGGTCCTGATGATCTGGTATGGAAGTTCCAAGTATTTCAGATGTTACCCACCGTCTCACATATGTTCCCTGCCTGTAGGGTGCTAGACACGGGGAAGACAATCGTGGATGCGATTGTGAGTAGTCTTCCTTGTAAAGCACTTTTTTCTGATCGTTATTATCTAGTGTGGTTGGGATCTGCTTATCTTTGATCATAGGAATGCATTCTCTCTCGTAGAGAGGTTGCCGGGGTAAGTATCTCATTCATTCAATCATATCCGACATTTCATAACAGCTGGAGATGCTCAGGATCGTTCCTGTACGTGTCTGATTCGCAGGGATGCAAAGTGAACTAGTCACTGATAGTGCCGTAGGCTGAATTTGTTGTTTCGGTATGACATGATGCTTCTTTGTTGATCTATCATCTGATACGCTTTCGTTTAGTGTACCACCATATTCATTGTCCAATGGTAAGTGATTGCTCTTGTTGAAATGGGCCTTAAGTTTGATACTGCGCTCGTTAGTTGTTACTTGCATACCATATGGAGGTGTAAGTCGGTTCAATAGTTGTTATTAGTTCAAGCATTGTCAATAACATGCGTTAGTCCTCCAACGATCACGTAGGAACAAGCACTGGCCGCTCTTCATGTTCCTTCCGGTGCGTCGTACGCCGTAACCTCAACCTCTACTGACCGCCGTGCGCCTTCCACAAGCTACTTCTAACCTTGGGTTCTCTCGGTGCGCTGGTTTCACATTGACTCCCAAACCAACCTGATTGTTGGTCAAGCTTCCGGCCTGAGTACGTGTGCACATAATCACGAGCCAAGCTACGCATGTCTTATCCCAAGTCACCAAAAGTCGGCGCTGTCCAGATGTGAGCCACATACGTTGCAGTGTTGGAGTCAACTGAATTTCCCACTCCTTCCAGTCGGTCTGCAGAGGACATCGATGATGCATACTCGAAGGCCGAGGTCCGTGAAGTGCGGCACGCAGACATTGATCACCATGCTGAGGTGTCATCCTTCAGGTAGCGGGAGCTCTTCGCCCTGGGTTAGCTGCGATAGTCGACGTGTACATTACCATATGGCTGTGCTATCATCTACAGGACGCGAAAACGGGGCATATGCAGTGCGTCTCCAATAGCCTCTGGACAAGCGTGATTTCACCTGACTGTGGAAGCATGATAGATCCGACAGCATGGTTACGAAGTTGATCAACTACTCAATCACCCGTGGTATATGCACATCGTAAGTGAGATTTATTCCGCTCCTAGTCGGTGATGATTCTGACTTACTCACAGCGTCGCCCAAGTCATGGCCTTTTCTCTTGTAAGTCCTCCATATACACTACAATCATGTAACACTTCCCTTCTTTCCATAGTTTCTGGTCGATGAGAAGAGGAAGACACTATGGTCCATGGTCTTCTACATACCGGCTAGTACACGTAAGTCAGTGTCTTGCGCAATTGATCAATCCTCAAATGCCAATTTAGTATATGTCAATTCGCTCCTAGCTATGTGCGCATCCTTCGCTTATGACAATAGGGGTCATCTAACCAGAGACTCCTGCAGGTGGAATGGCCGTCGAACCATCACTTCTCCGAATAGCACACTTACACCGGCAGATGCGGAGAGCTTTGGCACATGGAGCACTAATATCATGCTCGAGAATCGTTCCTTCAAGTCTCGATATTCGACAAAAGCGCCATCTTGTCGAAGGTAAGTCTTTAACCATGTACTCATGAACTTGCTGTGAACATTTGTGAACATATTTCCCGGCGTTTCATAGTGCACGAACAGCGGGGCCTTCGCGTCCTTCGGCCCTGGCGGGACCAAGCTTCATAGAAGCTTGAGACACTTGGTGGACGCGATCGTCAACTGCACTGACTGATGTCGTGAATCTGCATCCTTGGTGCATCATCATGTCTGGTGGGTGCTCATATCTGCGGTTATACATGGCTCTGAGTCGTTTGTGAGTGCAATGGGATTTTACTTGAGCAGCGCCTGGATGAGTGATAGGAATTCAGATACACGTCAGCAGTATCAAGGCCAAACCTGTATGATACCGGGCCGGCAGGTGGATGTTTCAACTGAGCCTCACTGCACGATGACACCAGCAAGCATTCCACTGCACACTTCCCTTGATATGTCTGTTGACACATACGTCGCTATGTAATGAAAGCATGTGTCACTTTCCAGGCAGTGGAGTTCCAGTGATCCCAACTGACGAGGTGTCCAATGCAGACCCAATATCATGGGAAGGTGGCTGTAATGGATTCCCATTTGCCTCTCCGACTCTGACATGATATTGTATGTGTCTTACATGCAGGTGCATGCTGCATATGACATTACCTCCATGGTTTGGCATTGTCTTGCCGGTTCAATCATGGGCAGTGTATCTTCAATAAAGTGTAGCACTGACATGATGAACATGATTGGTGTGTATCGCACTCGCTCACTGCTAGTCCATCATCTGCCATCAAAAGGGGGTGGCCCTGTCTCACCTGTCAATTTATGCATGCAACACTTCGACCATTGACAGCATACCATATATAAAGTGATGCAACTCCAAGTCTCGGTGCAGATTGCAGTAACTGCATCAGTGCTCAGACTCACACTTTCTTGAATAGCAGGCTCCCTTGTTACGATGTTTCAACTCATCAGTGCCCAGCTCATTGGGACGCTTGGGTCTCTCTTTTTTGTCGGACTATTCTCTGTGATGTAAGAGGTTCTGCATCATCCGAACTCCCAAGTAAATGATGTGACTGACCTTAGGGCACAGGTTCTATGGATTCACTTGTGGACAGGTCATGTATTACATGGTTCACTACTATGTTCCGGGCGAGCCCACGTATATCACTACGCTTGTACGTCCTGATAACTAGGGCGCAGAATTTCGCGCTTATGCCCAACTTACCCCTGCAGGTTCTATTGCTGTGGTTCGTGTCACTTGGCATGAAAAGGAAATCAAAATAACCTTGTATCCCATCAGGATCCTTGATACAGGGAAGACAATATTAGACATAGTAGTGAGTATAATGTTTTTTGATCCAAAGCTAGTATTAATCTTCTTGCGTCAGTTCGGCTGGGGACCTATCATTACTGACCACGGAAGCCCGATTATGCTTGTGGAGAAGATACCAATGTACATGTTTTTCCTTCGATGCTCTGACTCTTAACTGACAATAAATTAGATTCTTGCCGGTGAGTCCGGATTGTGAACGAGGGGATGTGTGCCGACCATAATGTGGTAGGCCGAATACGTGACCTCTGTGAGTCTGGTACCTGCAAAGTCACTGAGGTATAGACTGTATAGCTCAACTACACGTTTACCAGTGTTCCACAATTTTCCTCGTGCAGTGGTGGGTCACAAGAGTCTGGCCTCAGGCTTAGGTGCTGAATTGACTGGCAGTTGTTATTTGTATTCTATATGGAGATGTAAGATGATTCAACCGCATCGAGGATAAGTTATGATCACGCAAAACTTATACCCACACCTCAGTCCTCAAACAGACCGACCGTCAACCGCATCGGTCATACCTGATGGCTGCCGCAGTGCGTCGCACGCTGCATTCTTCCACTGATAATCAGCAGCTCATGAAAAGCAAATGTGCCAGCTGTTCTTGGCACTTGGATCCTATGGTAGGTCGAGCTGCCTTCCTGCATCTGCACTTGCCTGACTTCGACGTTCCGCTAGCCACAGGCTTGGGTAACTATTCTCACTTATCTGTGAAGCATGTCCTGTCTCAAATCTTGATCCTCTTCATGCAGTGGCAACCATTCAAGTGTGCGGCGGTAGCGTTTCTGCGTTCTGTATCTCAAGCTCACCTGGAATACGCTGTTTTTCCTCATAGGCAAGCATCGAGTAACATCTTTACTGCATTCACAAATTCCAAGGTATGCCTTTTATCGTCTTAGTTTGAACCGTTAAGTTGAGACTTGGTCTACAGTTAGCGGTAGCGATTCGTCCTGCGTCAACAGCAGTTGTTGATATCTATATCACCATATGGTTGTGTTATCATCTCCGTGACTCCAAGACGGGCCATACGCAGTACGTTGTCGCCGTGAAGCGTCTGCCATACGTGCGGGCTAGCCAGAATACCGCTTTATACTCATGGTGGGCGGTAGGTCCGACAACATGATCACGAAGTTGGTGAATTATGCGTTTACCCGTGGCATGATCACATCGTCAGTCTGATTTTTCGTGCTTTGGATGGGAACTCAGCGACAATTCACAGTGTAACACAAATATTGGGTCTCATTCTCGTGAGCATCGTTCGCCGGTCGTTGTTCAGCTAAAACCTATAGTATCCAACACACAGTTCTTGGTTGAATTCCCGTACAAAACACTGTGGTTCTTGCTTTTCTACATACCAACAAGTACACGTGCGTACCACTCCTCGGGAGAGCGATCACCCCACTCATGAACATGATGATGCATTACTAGTGTACATCAATTCGCTACTTTCCATGTTCGTTGTTTCATCTCTGCTCGATATTCAGAACTCAAATACACCGCGATAGGTGGAACACTCGGCGACATGTTATGTGGTCTAGTGACGCTCCCACTCACCCCAGTGGGGTCAGTACGTGGAGATTAAACATCGACACAGAACCTCAAGAAACCTAAGGAGCCTAACGCTAATTGGATCGCAACTCGCTCTGTGCGAGAATAATTCCCTTGGCATCATATGTGTCATATTGATTCCCCATAGATACTGGACGAGGCGACGATATTGGCGACCCCGCATTCGCAAGCTTCATTCATAGTTGGTGACACAAGTTATAATTATTTATTGAAGTGGGTCACTAGATGACTGGCTGATTATGTATGGTATCCGCTCTACATGTCGGATATAACATCACTTGGATGCGAGAGCATGTGTTGCTCATAGCAACCTATCCGAGGGAATTAGTAGAAACCGTTACCGCTTGGCTTAGGCGGCGGCATGGAAGCACAACTTGAAGTAGTACTGGTTCCTGCACTGTTCTAAGAAGATGTATACTGGAGAAATTGCTGCTGCTGAAGATTGTGACATTGTTTTCATTCCGCCTGCAAGTTCTGTACCATCAGGTAACGTCATATATTGGAGGGTTGATGCTTGCCACTGCGGCACGGTACTAGCTAGATTATAACAGATCTAGAAAGCCAGGTAGTCCTCATTACATAAGCGCATGTGCTCTCCGAGTCCTTCACCCCCAGCGCCGGCTCGTCACTGGTCACTTACTGGTGAGAGTCGAACCGACCCACTTGCTCTTCGCTCTTCCTTGGGCCTACCATCGAGATGTATCCGTGCAGGTATGCTCTTGCGAACACAAGTCATCAGCAATTTGAAGGTGGCCGCGGGGCGGTGATGATCATCAGCTCTAAACTCAAGGTATTCGTCACAGTGCTCCGTACGGACTGCACATGACACTATGGGTTGAACGGAATATGTCCCCATCAAGTCCCCAGTGTCATGGTGCGAAATTCGCCTCGCATTCACGACCCCTTTTTTGCAGCGCCTGGCCACCCGTAGCAACTGTGTCCCGTATAAGAGTACTTGGTGCTGATCCTCTGTGGGCCGCCGTCTGTTGCTGCGCGGATCACGGAGGTCTGCTGTTCGACAACCAGTCTGCTACTCAGTCGTTCCCTACTTGTCGATGGATTCTTTTGAGACTGAACTCAACGGAACCCTTGGCAGTCTCTTACTTGTGGGGCTGTTCTCTGTAATGTAAGCCCCCTGCCACAGTCGTAAACTACTAACGTGCCAGCGGAGTATAGGTTATATGGTTGTACCTGCGGTCAAGTTATGTATTACCTGAGGCATTACTACGTGCCAGGAGACCATATGTACATCACAAGCCTCGTATGTCCCGAGTATGAGTCTATCACTTTCGATAGCAACACTTATGCCTCGATCTGATAGGTCATATTTCTCTGGTGAATATCATCATCCCACAAACAGTCAAAGATGGTCTATACTAATAGGTTCCAAAGGGTGCTGGATACGGGGAAGACGATGGTCGATGTAGCGGCAAGTGCTCTCTGTATATCGCGAAGACTGCTTCTCACCTTGCTTCAGTGCGGATGGCAACTTATCGTTCTTGACCACGGCGACGCTCTTATTCTCCTGGACAAGATACCGGCGTAAGCTTCGAATCGTATATACATTTACACGTCATCGACATTGACCAACTCAACCAGAATTCTACCAGTCAGTCCCCTGAAAAAATTATTATGATGTCTAAGCTTAACCGGATAATGCTGATCAGGGCGAGTTCGTGACCTCCGTAAGTATGATGTCTGCCGATCCCACAACACGATGACCCACCTGATGGACATATCAGTGTTCTACTATCTTTATTGTGCAATGGTGGGGCTCGCTTTTCTCGTAACGTTAAGTGTCTCCTAATGCCGGTTGCTTGCCACCAGCTGCTATTTGCATACTATATGGCGGTGTACGCACACTACATGCATCGTCACAACCGTTGACTAGAACAGTGATTTCTCCAGTCCTCAAACAGTCACACCGCCATAAACTCTGGTTACTCTTTATGGTCCCTGCGGTACGCTGAGCCACGGGGCTTCAATTACACCCCTGTACTGATTCTTATACGCGATAGTTGATCTTAACTTCAGGTTCTTACGGTGGGTTGCGGCCATGTTAGCATTCGGGATAATGACCGTTCTGAGGCTGCTTCCCCCAGCTGCAGGTCTAGGCACGTTGTCATATCCCATTTAGTCTTTTGAGCTCTCCTGACCGACTGCGTACAGTTGGTACTATACAAGTGTGCGTCATTCGCCGCTCTATGCCGACCAAGCACCTGCCGATGTTTTCCCATCACAAGTCAACTTGCAGATAATATCTTCGACGCATTCATGAAGGCAAAGGTACGCGGCCTACCTATACTTGCTTCTATTACATCAACCCTCACTGGCGGATACCACAGCTGGCGGGAGCAGTTCGCCCTGCGTCTGCGGCGGTCGTTGACATCTATATAACCATCTGGTTGTGTTATCATCTGCACGACTCCAAGACAGGGCACACGCAGTTTGTCGCACATCTCACGCGTACGAGACGTCGACCCTGATGTACGGTGTTCCAGGTCTGATAGCATGGTAACGAAGCTGGTCAACTACACGCTCACCCGTGGGATACTGACGTCGTGAGTGGATTGCTGCTTGCGACTTGAATAGTTGAAGCAATTATCCTTTAAGTATAACGCAAGTGCTGGCTTTTATCCTTGTGTGTCGGTTCAACGCGTGCAGCGATAAAACATGCAATATACTCACAGTACTTAGTTTCTAGTCGATTACCCGCACAAAACGCTCTGGTTCATGATCTTCTACATCCCCGCAAGCACGCGTGAGTCCTGAATTGAGAATCCCGAGATCCTATTCTGACGTTTCGATTTCATTCCTGCAGTCTATGTCAACTCTTTGCTCGCTATGTTCGTTTGTCAACCATTTCGCGCCATGTCTATATGCGATTGACGTAACTCGGCATAGGTGGAATGCTCGACAACATGTTGTGTGGTCCAGCAAGCCGCCGCCTACTCGTCCGAGCGGTATCAGTACATGGAGACTGGACATCACTTCTGGAAACCGAGGAGACTAGTGCGTGATACTACGGACTCTTAGGCCTCTTTGTCACCTACAGTTTGCTATCGGGGCACACAATCGGTTGCGTACTTTCGTTGCTCGTGCATTGTATCGTGCATCCATATCTCTCTCATTTGCTATGTGTATCCAAACGATTTATGCCACCGTTCTGCGTGGATATGAACCATTGATCAGTCTTGATGAACTCAATTCTTAGAGTGCCATAGAGTGTTACCTTACCCAGAACGATATCGCGACAATAGCTCATCAGATTCACTTCGACCTCACAACGTGAGGCCTGAAAGCACGAGCTCAGCGGACACGTTCCAGTGCTTGAGGAATTCCGGCTCGATGCACCTATTCCGAGGCTAGATCGTCGCCGTGAGTCTGACATTAACTTCGTACGACGAAGTGTAGGACAAGGGACTCAACACCAGTCTGGGTGTTGAAGAGCCGCAGTGAGTTTCACGAGCCTGCACACCTCTATGTCGAGGCGTATCAAGGCCAACACCCACCTCCCCCTCCTACTACGGGAGCCCAGCCGCCCAAAAGAGAACCACACGGTCACACCAGTGCATACACGTATGATGAAAATCCATTACAAAGAATGCTGATCTGCTGCTCTGCGTCATAAGCTAGGTCCGTGCAAAGAAGGGATGGGACAGACGGCGAGCACCTCTGACGAGGCGATGTAGTAAGTGTCGATGGAAAGCGTAGCGTAGCGTCAATCAGTTTCACCCATGTAAAGAGAGAGAAAACAGCGAATGTCCATCCGAACCAATGTCTATGCGAGTAAGATCGTACGTGAGTTCGTGGTCGTCAAATGTGTCCGTCTACACAAGCCGTTGCCCACCAGGGGCCTAGGAGGCCGCCTTCCGGTTAGGGCGACAGTCAGTGAAAGGCTTGCCGGATGAGCGAGTAGCCGGAAAGGAGCATGACGACGAATGTCACGACGATGCTGACGAAGGCTGGATGGGTAACGTAGTCTCCTATTGCACCGTTGACGTTGCAACCTGGGCATGTCCAACCTGTCCAGCAGAGAGGCGTCAGCAAGGGATGCACGATTAACGATACGGAATGGATCAATGGATGGGGCAATGCAGACCCATTAGGCCTACAGGCAGTTTGCTTTGTGCGTGTACGGACGCCCGATAGAGTGGTAAGGGGATGGATGCTGCAGCGGCCAGAGTTGAGACGAAGCGCAGAGGACGCAAACTCTCGCATCCTTTAGCGATCTAAGGACCCGAGCATATAACCATAAGCCTCAAGGCAGTGTGGGAATGAACGGAAGCTCTAGCTCGCGGTGCAGAGCCCATCCCGACAACAAGCATCACGAGAGCGGCGGGGCTCAGGGCGACACCACCCACCAGCCCCCCAACTGCCCAAAAACAGACGCTCAAAATAGGTGGAAGGATGAATACTCACTTGACAGTGGTGTGTACGATGCGGGAGAGTACAGTGCGAACCTGAGGTCGTCGTTGGGCGAGAGCTGCCCTGCACTTGCAACTGCGTCCTTCCCTGAGTCTCCCCAGATCTCTAGGGTATACGACGCGACCCCCAGTGGATGTGCGGGGTTCGCCTGGTTGTACGACCACAGGTCCCATACAACCTCTGTCGCTGTGCCGGGAATGATACCATCGGTCGGGCCAACGGGGTAAGTGTTGCCGTTCTCGCACACGGCCGAGACCGTGAGTGAAGATGGGGTAACGTAGAGCGAGGTGAAGTTCCAGCCAAAGGTAACGTTCTGTGATGGTGCGATCTTGTAGTACGACGTTGCGGTCTGCGGTGGCTGGGTGATGGTGAGGCCGCCTGCAGGTGCCGTTGCGGGAATGTCGACGGACGTCGTGCTCGAGTCGCCCGAGCCGGAAGTTTGTGAGGCTGAGTTGCTCTGAGACATGGCAACGGCAAGCTAGGGCTGCGACGTGGGGAGGAGAGGGAGGAAGGAGTGGTTTTGGCCCTGGAGGGAGGGATGAGGGCAGCGTGCAAAACGCGGAGAAAGAGGCCCGCGGCGTCGCGACGCCGACTCTCATGGAAGCGTGACGGACGTATGGCATACGTCACACTGTGACATCTCCCGCATGGCAGTCGGACCAGAATAGCTTCTCTGATGCTGTCCTACAATTCTTGTACAATTCCTCCAGCAAACAAACTAGCTATCCTCAGAGGGTATGACGCCTCAGAAGCACGCTTTTAGTTCTGCATCTGCAGCACCAGTTACTGAACAAACTAGGCTTCACTTAGTGGCTACTAGGAGCATCGCAACAAGAGTGTTAGTACAATCACTAAGCTATGCTCTTCGGACGTTGTCTCCACCTCAACCACATCGTTCAGCAACAAGCAGCCATCTCCTATAGTGTGTTGACGTAAGGCACCCGAAAATAAGAAATCCATGGGTCATGTAAGTATTGGCAAATGCGCGGTATCACATCTGAGCTCGTCACGGTGAGTCCTGTTGGTCTTCGGGCACTTCCAGTATCGTGTTCACGTTGATCTGCCACGTACTGAGACTGCTCGCGGTCGTTGGATGTGCGCTTGCCGACATGATGTGACGTCGCGCATTCCACCTATGCCGAAGAACGATGAATGTTCGCTTCGGAATTGAGTAACACGAAACATACATAGCGAACAGCGAGTTGACGTAGACTGTGGGTCGATATTTCAGAGGGACGTTAGCCGTGGCTAGGTGCGACTTACGCGTACTCGCAGGGATGTATAACAACAAGAACCATAGCGTCTTGCGAGGATAGTCCACAAGAAACTGTGAAAGATTTTGTTACAGAGTACGGCCGCGCGAAGTTATGCACCACTGACGAGGATGAAAGCTGCGACCTGTGAAGCTCTACCAGGAGGTCGTAACGTGGCGCGTTCACCTGAAGAGTGTGTGTTCCAAACTCACGATGTCACTATTCCGCGAGTGATCGCGTAGTTCACTAGTTTTGCCACCATGCTATCCGATCTGGAACATAACTGAATCAGGGAGGCGACGTTTGATGGGGAGTCTACTATAGTACGTACTCTGCATGTCCTGTCTTTGAATCGTGTAGATGGTAGCAAAGCCATGCGGTGATGTAGATATCAACGACCGCAGCAGACACTGGACGGATCGTTCCTGCAAGCTGAGAGGGCCGTAAGCCAAACAACCATTGGAAGAAAAGTGAGGCATACCTTCGCGTTCGAGACGCCCTCGAATATGTTATCTGCAAACTGGCTACTCTGAATATCAGAGGCTGTTTGGACCACGAAGAACAAGGCGGCCCACACTTGAACTGTGCCGACTGAGCAGTCTTAGATGGCGCAAGCCAATCAATGAGTGACGAAGGGGACGCACCTAGAGCTGCAGCTGATACGCACTTCGACTTCAGAGACTAGACCTGGAGGATAGCTGTGTGGCACGTACCAAACGAACCCGACACTAAGAGAAACTATGGTCCATGATCAGACCCAGTTACAACAAGATGTTCATGGATCGTCTTACCGCTGGGACCATGAATAATGGCCACAGCCCGTTCCGATTGTGTTGCCTGAGAACTGTGAGGATACGTCAGCTGAAATAGATGAGTAGCAAGCATGTGCCAAAGGCCTTACACATCCATATTGTATGCAAATAACAGCTACATCATAGCGCGTCAACGCTCAGCGGCGATGTTCACGTCTAATCATATCGCTCACCAATGCACGACGTAGATCGTCAGTGACTTGAAACAAGTTAGACGATTACATCATAGAAGACACGACATATTGCGTACGCACAGATGCGATGAAGTCTCCCTTGCAGAACGCACGATCGTGAGACAAAGCATCGACCAGATCACGTATGAAGACGCACAGGCAACATTCTACACCATCACAGTGATCAGCAACGGACTGCACAGAAATTTAGATGCAGAACTCACGTTGGTATTCTACCTAGGAGACTGAAGACGTTTCCGTGATCAAGGATGATCAGGTCCCAACCGCACTGCAGTAGTGAGGAAAATCAGTATCGCTCTCAAGCATCAGTGAGTATATATACCGCTATATCTATCATCGTCTTCGCCGTGTCAAATAGCCTTGATGGGATGAGTGACACGGCGTCATATCCAAGAGAGGCTACAGACGTACCAAAGAATGACGACCTATGAGACGATAAGTAGGCTTAGTAAATGACTGTCCTCTGAGAAGCAAGATAATAAAAGCGTACGAGAACTGTAATATAAGCATGGTCTCCGGGGAGGTAGTAGTGAGTGAAGTAGTACATAATCTGGCCGCATGTGATACCGTACAACCTACATATGGACCCCAAGTCAGCTACCCCGTTTGAAGGCTGATGGCGGGTACTCACATCACCGAGAACAGCCCAACAAAGAAGAGACATCCAAGTGTATTGTTGAACTCATCCTCGAGACCGTTCATCTCTGACGATCGGATAACCAGGAAGTGGGGACCTCTGGGTAAGTGCCACGATATGCGAAGAGCACGCCATCATATACTCTTCAGCTGCGGCCGAGATACCTCAGAAGGAGAACCACGAACGGCTTCGGGGCTTTGGGTACCACTTGACATCGCGGCAGGACACATGTATAGTGGTGGCGATGAGTACCCACAAATTGCCGATCGGAATGACTAGAAGGGAGGAAGACGAGCTTTGAGTTTACTCCTGATTATCGACGAGCCTGGGTGCGTCTTCGAAGGCTTCCTCGCGTGGTCAAGTGCCGTATGTCGAAGAAACGGGAGAGGAGAATGCTCGTATGCAGTCATACCATTCATAGTTCGCTAATAACCATGGGCCTGAGAGCTGTGATGTCTTGGAGCATGTATCCGTTCCACACATAGAGTAGCAGGTCATCCCGAATCTATGCACATGCCATACAAGGTTCGGGGCACACCAGCGCCATGCATCCGCCAGTGGCTGACAACCGGTCGCTAGATCGCCGGTGGGTGGTGCAAGGGCGCAGTATAAGCTTCCAGTATTGCGTCTAGGGAGATCTAGGGTCGGATGTCATCCAAATGTTCAATCGCCAATACACAAGCTTCCCATGGTAGGGCACATAAAGCACGTTCGTACACGAGCAGGGAGATAGCTGAGAAGCTCGCTCTCATTGTTGACGCATAAGAGACCCAGCACTGGCAAGCCCTGTGATTGGCGTCGTCGACGTAGTGGCCTGAGTTAGCGACAAGTTGGTGTTTCAAACTGTGGCCCCGGGCAGCGCGACTCCGCGCCACCACGTTGCCCATTTCAGTCCGATCGGAGCATCAAATCAGCCCACAACACGCACACTCGTCGGCCGGCTGGCCGACCCTCTGAAACTTTACACAGGATTCAGGAAGACATGGCATGACCTTCACGATCTCTATACTCAACGTGCGTGCTCGCAATTGGGGCTTTCGTTTTATGTTCATTTCTTGACTGTCCGGCATTAACTGCATTACGAAGTGTAATAGGAGCCTTATAATAACACACGTCCAAGTCTGATCCGGCCAGCAACCGAAAAACCTCAGAGTCCAAGTACGTGAACAAGACCATGAATGTAGACATGAAACATCTTGCAAACGTGCTGCCAGGCTGTGGATACGTATCATCGCTACTCGAGGTCTGCGCTCCGACGATGCGAACCCCCACGCGTACACCGAGGATCGAGGGGCACAACCGGTGCACCCGCGTCATCGAATATGCTCCCAGGACCAAACGACGGCGACCCTCCCAGCGACCCGAATATGTCGCCGACGTAGTTCTGCGGCTCCACCCCCTTCTCGAACGTCTCGTCCCAGCCCTCCAAGATGCCCTCCACGACCTTAACTCCGGCGACATACAGGTTAGTGATCGCCGCGTCGTACCCGCCGTCATTGTAGAACAAGTTCTCCGCAACTGACTCGCCGGGTGGAGGTCGGTCGAAGTCGGAGCCCGTGCGCATGTGAATGACACGCGAAAAGTCGACCCGCCGGGCAAGCTGGCCCCGAAGCAGCGCCTCGAGCACTGCATTGTCCTCCTGCTGCGTCGTGCAGTACGTCGCGGAACCATTCGTCACAAGTTTCGTGAAGTTGGCGAACGCATCTGCGAGGAGCGCTCCGCTGAACCAATTGTCCGAGGTTGCAGTGTCGCAGCCGACGACGCTCGGCGGAGCCAGCGCGGGCGCGAAGGAAGGGTTGTCAGTGTACTGCGCTCGGTAGGCCTGTGCAGACGCAGTGTCATTCAGTTGCGCTGTCCTGGCGAAGGCTATGGCGCGCTGCCGTAGTGCATCGTTGAGCTCGAAGACCTCGGTGCCATAGATGTACTGCGGATACTGAGTGATGCTCGTCGAGCCCTGCGGGATGTAGCCAGTCGAGAAGTTCTCGGGCTTCTCGCGTGCGTCGATCTCGTATTGTAAGGCGACTTGCACTGCGAATTGAGCGAAGGTCACTGAGCCAACCGTGGCGACTTCGGGATTGATCCCGGCGTCGCCAGCGATAAGCCAGTACGTGTGACTAAGATTGAACTCGGGTGAGAGCGTCAGTGCGAAGGTACTCAACCCGGCGTTTATCTCGCCCTCTCCCGCGACGAGCTGACATACAGCGCCGTCGCTTGTACAGTGAACGTCGGGATACATCTGGTATAGCCCAGGAAGCGTGATGTTGCGCTCGAGGAGGTTAAATTCGGGGATATCGAGCCAGGCGTTCGCCTCGTCATCATACTGCATAGGCTGATGAGTCAGCATACTGACGCGGAGCGCTGAAGTCAACGCACATAGTCGATGATGAATACTTTCGGGGAAAGGGCAGCTCTTGCTAGTGTTATCAGGGGAAGCGTCAGAAGACACCGCAGTCCTGAGGGTGGCCGCATCGCAGGGCACCGAGATCGCTGTGAGCAACAGCACAACCACCCGGCCGCCAATATAAGTATGCCCATAGGCGCCAGGTCCACGCTGTCGGTGCCACAAATAGCTTGATGATGCATTATAGTCTCTAGATGGCCGCCCCTCTCAGCACATCGAGCCCCGTGCCTAGGAACACCCGTTTTAGACACGGGCAGTTCTCCGGTCGCACCGCACGAAGGCAGCTCGGGTCGGGTGCTCATCTCTCGTCAGTGGTCGGTCATGTCGAGAGTGCAGTGCGTGAAGAGCACAGATAATTGGCTCACTCGTGATCATCTTGGGTCCGATGCCTTTCTCAGATATCACAATCATGATACAGCAGTGCATGAGCCCACAATATTTATAACGTACAACGCACTCTGAGACTTGGCATCTCAATCCGACATAGCCCCCCTCCCCGATAAATTACCAATAAGTTTACGGATGTGGCTCATCAAGTGAGCGAAGCGTTGAAAGACCTTCGAGCTGCTGTTGTGGGCCGCTCGAGGTTCTCTCTGAATGGTAGACCCGGTGTCCGCTCGATAGCGCTAGTTACTATTGTTGTACCTTTTGAGAAGACTGTGTCTTCTTCGGGGGGCCCCCCACAGAGCCCTCCGACGCTGTGGTCATGCTGACCTTCCGAGAAAGTGTACTTGAGCTGGCCATCCCACCGGAAGCGCGCGCTCGAAGGGCTGCTGCTGTTCGGTCGGAAGCGCGGTAAGCTCGCCAGTGTTTCAGTTGCATCATCAATATACGACTTTTGAGATTGCACGAGCAAGACGATGAGTACCGGATAGATACCCTGGGGAGAATGTCAGGCATATATCGGCAGACCGCAAAGTAGTCGGACAATGCTACGTACAAGGATATGACTTGTCATGTATGTCCATATCGTAATGGCAAATACCAGTTGTGGTGTGGAACGTTCTAGTTTACTGACGGTCCCTGTGTCTGAGACGACACCTTCTATCTGCCCCAAATCAGGGAGTTGGCGAAGACTTGTGAGTCAAGGAAACTCACAAAGAACAGTAAGTATATGACGCCAGATTCGATCAGTATGATCATTATGCGTTCCACAGCTGTCCTCTTGCTCTTCGTCTGCCGTACGTGTATAGCAATGGTTCGACGATACTCCCTGGCTCCTTTTAAGTGACATGCTGACGATGGAAAATCAACAAAGAGCACGCACCACGTCTTGTAGCATATGAGAAGGGTGGCAACAGCAGTCGTCGCCAGCGTAGTCACGTAAGAAGTCAATTGAACGTTCTTGCAGAAGGGAGGGTCTACAAAGTTGCCTTCGGCTGGATTCTGAACTGCTCGCACGGCGCAGAATGTGATCAGCCCCGAAGTTACTGTGCGTTTCGGTTAGATCGTACGACATAAGCTCGGCCACTACCGACATACCGAGGGAGCCTAGAAAGAACACACATGGCAGCACCAGTATCCATTGTTCCCGTCCGTTCCGCCAGAACGCATATGTACGCCAGATGATAATGGCATCTCCCAAGTTGGACTACACATAACAATTATTTTCCCGCATGTAGTCAGCACAACTGCCTACACCCTCACCTCGTATGCGTACAACGCAGACTGCACAGGGTAAGGCAAGTTGTTCGTCAGCTCGTATCGGTCCTTGAAGGACTCCTTGGAAGTGGAAGTGAGGGTGAGTGTTATTTCACGAATGGCATTGTTGACGTCGATGATGGATGTTGCCGTGTCCAACAGAAACATGAGTACTATTATGACGAATATCCATATAGATGCTGTGGATCTGCGCTGGTGACTTCTATGGGATAGTGCGAAACAGTGAGTATCAGCAAGAGTAGGCCGGCAGTATTCTCCTGTGACGACTTACAGAAGGCGTACTCCGGCTTTGCAAGTGAGTACCAAGTAGACAGCTACGCACATAGATGAGCGGACCTGATATGTGGCGAACACACGAGTTTCCGGAACTTACTCCATAAAACGGCCTCAACAACGAGGGCAACTAGATGTTGAACAGAATCATTCCCTACTTCCTGTATAACTTGTATGTCAGCTGTGGATAGAGTGACCATGAGGGCACACGGAAACAGGGATTTACCTCCGGTACTCAGAAAGCACTGCTATTTGACGCTGCCCACGCAACTCCGACAGTACATTGATTGACCTACAGATCGATTCAGAGTTAGATCATGCCGCGATGCCAACCATTGACCCACCTATCCATCTGAAGGCCCGCGCTGTAAGAGAGGCCTCTCACGATCCAGCGCAGCAATGTACGGCATACCGGGAGTTTTGACGCATCCTACATCGCAAATGTCGTGAGATGGAGATACGCAGTTGCGATCTGAGTTGACGAGGTCAAGCAGTGCCCCATGAAATATCAGCTAGAGCACCGCCATTCTAAAGATATGCATCGAAAGTCACAGCCGTGGTACTACACCATCCTTGCACGGCAATCTGTACAAGGGGCTAAAGTGATTCAGCGCTTCTGCGGCTATCGAGCTTAACGCAGACATACTGAGTGCAGATGACCGCTCACCTATGTCTCCAATGGCACTTGTATTTAGAATCCGGAGCGTGAGAGAGGATTCGCTACATTGTCTCACACAGACGCGGGGGGTGGGTCAATCTGCTGGCAGTATGAGCAGATCATTTGGCAGTAATAACCCGTGCTCTACGTTTGCGCAGATGAGCATCATTTGGCAGAAGTGCAAACGATTTAGAGGGATGTACTGTGGCAGAGCATAACTTTATGGCTGGTCAGCGCATCCGGTGTTAATTCGAATAGGCGCCTCATGCACAACTACCACCGAGCGACATCGGCGATTTGTCGAAGAAGTCTGGGACAACGGTAGAACAAGTACTCATGCATCGATCAGCCGGGAGCCTTTACGCATTTCCAAAGGCAAGTACTGTGTCGTTAGCCATCTTCGACGGCAGGGAATATTGAGAAACTCCTCACGGAGGGTATCAGCACATGCTTTCCCAATGATACAATATGGCACTACCACATAGCGGTTGTACCTAGCTTCAGCGGGCGTCGGATCGGATTTCAATATCCGTCTGGACGTTCACTCTCCAAGTAGTGAGGGCGTTGGAATTGCTCTCAGGCTCGCTGGAAGCCGTGACGTGGCGCCGAGCATTCCACCTGACAGATACATCGGCTCCTCAGTATCCACTGTGCAGTGCGTGAAGATAAAACAACGTACATAGCAAGTAACGAGTTGATATATACTAATCAAGATGTTCAGCTGTCGAACTATGCATATAACGTCAAGAAAAAGCTTACATGTACTGGCAGGTATGTAGCAGAGCATGAACCAGAGTGTCTTGTTGTGAAAATCCACGAGAAACTGTGTGACAAATCAATTACTCTCTGAGCCATAGCCTATAGGCAGGAACCTACCAGTATGAATGCCATGACCTGGACGACACTGTAGGAGTTCACAGGTTCGATGGTCACACCTGTCCGAGACCTAGCAACACTCACGACGTCACAATTCCGCGCGTTATAGCATAGTTGATGAGCTTCGTAACCATACTATCGGATCTACAGTGGCTGTCAGCATACGCCTATGACCTCACTTGTGATACATGCTGCGTATGTCCCGTTCTTGCGTCCTGCAAATGGTAGCATAGCCATACAGTGATGTATATATCGACAATGGCGGCACAAGCTGGGCGGAGCGTCCCAGTAAGCTAGATATCCGTGGAAATCTCTGATAAAAATACATGTACAATAGATGGACTTGCGCACCTTTGCTTTCGGGAATGAGTCGAAGATATTCGCAGAAGTCTGGCTAGAGAAGAACACAAGATCATGGATACGAGACAAACACTTTCAAAACAATCATTACTCACACCTGGATAGTAGCGACTTAAGTCGTGATTACCGTTAAATTATGCGCGATCAATACTGCGAAGTCACCAGCATACCCAAACCTGCTGCTATACACATCTATGAGATCAGTCGTCCAGTAGAGAGAACGCTAGAAGTAACGTACTGAACGACCCAGACGCCAGTAGGAACTAGGTGCCTGACATTGAACCGAGCGCAAGAGGATGATCCTATCAGTGTGATCGACTTACAGGCGGGAACATTGCCAGCGGCCAAAACCGACTTCGCTTTGATTGTTTGAGGACTTCAATAACCAGATTAGTGCGCACGCAATGTACACATACAAGAACCTCACATCTCCATATGGTATGTAGATAGCAACTATTGTCGTATCCACATCAGTATATGTAGAGTCCGTCTCCAGAGCTGCAAGCTCACCATTGAACGATATAGATGGTAGTACACTAGAGGGAAGATGAGTAAACCTAGTATCTGTCCCAAGTAATGAAATCCCCCACCGAGGCTGCGAACTCGCCCTCATAAGGTGTCAATATTCGTGTGTATCATAGTATCATCAGTCTCAAACTTACAGGCAAGATCCTTGGGAATAGAGAATAGATGGCTTGACCAAGCAGATGCTAGAAGGACGATCATTCGAACTTACGCAGGTATATTGTCCAGGAGCGAGAATGCATCGCCGTGATTGAGGAGGATCACTTCCCAGCCACACTGTAACATGACGAGGATTGGTCGATGTCGAGTTTGTCACACGGTACGCTACGCACGACCAAGTCCACCACCGTCTTTCCCGTGTCAAGGATCCTATGAGCGTATGAGTGATGAATCAGCCGAGCCTGAGAATATGATACTGACCATAGCACAACGACCTGAGAGGCTCGACGTCAGGCGATGTCTATCTAAGGAGGGTGATAGGATGACGCACAAGAGTAGTAATGTACATGGGCTCTCCAGAGACATAGTAGTGCGTGGCATAATATATCACCTGGCCGCATGTGCAGCCGTAGAGCCTGTGACTTATCTCAGGATAAGTTCATACGGTAGCAGAGCAATAGACTTACATAACAGAGAAGAATCCAACAAGGTAGAGACATCCCAGAGTGCCGTTCAGCAATGTCCCGATGCCGGCCATGAGTGGACGGGTATGCTGGCTCAGGGCAAGGAGAGAAAGAGAGAGCGGACGCGGGCTGGATAAGGCCATAACACTGGGTATTCTAGACAGCCGGAGATCCACATAGCGGATGACAGTCAGGCACAACCAGCTGGCACTGCACAGAACTTGTGTGGTCAGAGTCTAACGGACGTAGAAGCACGCAAAATTGTGGAATACTATCACCAGGACACATAACCGCCGGGGAAGCTGTCGTCTCAGCATGGAGCAGGCGAGGCGCGTCGACGCATACTTCACAAGCAACACACGACGTATGGGTGATTGCACGCACGATTCAAGACACAAAGATGTATTCACGGCACTAGCGGAACGGTTGGGGAGGGGCGGATCACAGAGATTCGGCCTGTAACATGGAAGGGCAGAAGCGTACCACATATACTTGTTCTCTGAGATGGATGGACGAAGCACAGCCTTCCATGTAGTCTGTCGTACCTGTCAGTATTTTCCGAACGCAAGATAGGATACTTGAATATCTCAGGTCCCGTGAGAAGTTGCCGACGCGGAGGTGCACCATGGATTGTCCTCTCTGATCCAATGAGCTCAGCGCACAGCATGCAGGAACACTTGCAGCAGAGGTCAATAATTTTGCCCTGCTACTGGCATAAGACGCACCGTAATCCAACACGCCGTTCAGGACTTTCCAGAACCCAGGTACTATTCACGCGCGCACACTTGACTCCTGCGCGTACGCCCGTATCGGGTGTTCACAAGGATTGCTGGTAGGGGCTACTGGTACAACTTGAAGCCGTTGCTTGTGAGAGATGGGACGACCTGAGGTGACATTGACGTGACGGCATCCTGTGACTTCGAAGCGACTGTCACTAGTACCGTGACTATGATCATCGGGCTGATGAACTCGTCTTGATTTCCAGCGAGACATATACTGTACATCTGAAGTCAAGAAGATACGTAGACCGTTGGCGCTAACTTAATTTCCTCCATTCGGGCTACCACAGTTGACAACAAGTGCCGAGACATCACGGCTCCGACTCTGCAGGTAGCTCAAGTCGCGTGTTGATTCTCCATGTGCTCAGCATGCTTGGGCTTGAGATTGGTTCACCAGCAATTGTGAGATGATGTCGGGCATTCCACCTGCATTGCGTTCGTCAACCAAGTAGCCGCGGCACAATGTGGAGGAATATATCTTACATGGCGAGCAATGAGTTGACGTAAACTTGAGGATCATTAGCAAATGTGACGAAGAGTAATAGCCTGAGCTTACTTACCCGTACTTGCAGGAATATAGAAGAGCATGAACCAGAGGGTATTGTTGTGGTAGTCGATTAGGAACTGCCGAAACTTCGCTTAGCTAGTCTCTTTTGGGATGATGTGGTGGTACTTGCGAGAACAAGCCCTACTACTTGTACAACACTTCCATGTCAATGAGTATAAGCTTAGAACTGCATGGACGAATACCCAAACAACCCACGAAGTTATGATCCCGCGGGTGATTGAATAGTTGATCAGCTTCGTAACGATGTAGTCTGTCCGCGATCTGTGAACATGAACAACCAGTGAGCTGGCCAACACTACTACTGCACGCGAGCATACTTCGTGATACCAGATCTTGCGTCTTGCAGATGGTAGCAAAGCCAGACCGTAATATATATATCGAACACCGCAGCGCACGCGGGGCGAATTGATCCAGATATCTGACGACGCAGTGTAGTCAATAGTGTTGCTGCGCAGAAGCCACGCTTCAAGTTGTACCCACGTGAGAGCTTGGAAGAGTCTCAAAGACATTCACTGCTGTCTGGCTGTGAGGATAAGTGAGGTAGATTGTCAGAGAGACGTCAGTCCTTTCAAGGAGAAAAGCATCACTCACACTTGTATGGTGGCGACTACCGAGAGCGATGTCCCATATCAGTCCAAGAATACGACACGGGGTAAAGAACACCGCGTACTGATGCCTGTCACTGTGAATGCGATGAGTCTGCGGGTCATACTAAAACACACGACGAGGCGACCTACCAAAAGCACCGGACGCCATTACCACCTGGGAGAAAACATCCGATGTAAGAAGTACGACTAGAGTATGCAGGCCATGTTTTACCGGTGGGAGCATGAAGAACGGCCAGTGATGTTCTCGTCCGGACTGCTTGATAACTGGTCAACATCAGCTTCTCGGACAACGTATCATTCTGAAAGAGGGTTCTCACATGTCCATATTGTGTATAGGTAGCAGCTAAACAGCCCGCGAGTCTCTTCGTAAGCAATGCGGAATCCACTACAGCCCGGTGCATACCATTGGACAATGTAGATTGTACAGCACTACAATATGAAGTTAAACTCTTATAAGGCAAGTCAAAGACGTGATTTTCTCACAGATGCTCCAAATTCGCCCTACGGCGTAGCACATCATAGTAAGTGCGATTGAATCTAGTTTTGGCCTAGTCGAATGCTTACCGGCACAATCCTGCGTGATCCACAGTGAGTCAGCGAACCGAAACAAACACGAGGCCCGAGTGAACTCACGCTGGCACCCTGCCCAAAAGGGGCAAAGGGTCGCCATGATGAAGGACAATAACTTCCCAACCGCACTGATATTCACTGAGCATAGTTTCCTAGTGAACAGTAAGGTAGAGCAGCTTACGACGAGGTCGACAATCGTTTTACCAGTGTCCAGAAACCTGTCAACAATGTCAAGAGCATCACTGAGGCGCGACACCTAAAACACGCACCAAAGCATGGCGACCTTGCAGGCACGAACATGGCGATGGTCAATACAACGCAAAGAAAACTTCAGGCTAATGTGGCATACCAAGATAGCAATATAACCGCGTTCACCCTGAACGTAATAGTTCCTGATGTAGTAGAGCACTTGGCCGCACGTACAACCATAGAATCTGCGGCACTCACATTTAGTCCGTACACCACTGTTACATGAACAAAACACTCACATCACAGAAAAAAACCCTACCAGGTACAGACAACCCAGGGTGTCATTGAATATCTTCTCGATACTTCCCATGTTCTATGCACTGGGAGAGAAGGGACGCAGGATGTGACTCAGCTGAGCCCCTACGCGGCTTAAGACTCCCTCGTCACCGTCCATCAAGGGAAGCGCAGTGCACCTATGTAAACCCGGGCCACGAGTGGTCGGAGCCTAATGTGGTTGAAGCCTGCCGAGGAGATAGAGCCACCTTTCTTCTGACATGAATCCGCCTTCACTGACGCCGAGAAAGTATTCTGCGTGGCAGACAACTGGTAAGGTTCCGTCAACAGCAGATACCGAACCGACGACTTGCGGCCTCCTTCTTTCCCAAACAAGAGTTGCAAAAGCTATTGCGAGGCAAGATCGTCGAGAAGCTGTGGGCTTCACCCTGAGCTTGTGGAGCATCCGCCATAGAGTTCTGTGAAAAATACCTCGAGGACTTTCTTACATGTGTAAGTTACATCGCCCCGCGAAGTGCATTTCTTACACGTGTTATTAACACTTTTTAACAAATTGTAAGAAAGTGTTAAAAACATGTAAACAATGCATTGTTTACAATGTAAGTAATGTTTCACATGTCAGAAAGGCCCGCTGACTCACTCCCATGCTCCTTGCTACAGTCGAAATAATACAACACATCTGACAACAACAGGTATGTGTAGTGCTTGTAGCACCGGTGGCTGACCAGAGGCTAGCGGTTGCATGAGTACTATGAACTGGCAAACAGTATTGATAAACTCAGATCTGGGTGCTGTTGTGACCAGAGTCAACCTGGCGGGGATTCATCGGAACATTCATCACTGAGTCAACCACATGATGAGGCCAGGGTCAGTATTGCTGCCCACTGCAATGGCAGGATGACTGACATGTTTTGTACTTGGTAGAATATCCCAATAATTGAGATTGGGCTCATGATGTTCAAGCCTGCTGTCAGCCGACCTGTATGAAGGGGTATCTGGGTAGGCATGGGGCTAGGCAGTGCAAAGCATCTCCCTCCGCCTCTATCCTATGTAGGGACTGCTGTGATGCCTGTAACACAACCATCCAAACTGGCTTAACCCTACCAACACTGATATTCAACCTGTAACTCATGGATATTACAGTACACATGGCAAGGATTCCTACAACTTTGATGTCCTTGAGGAATATGGACTCCCTGCACACTCCAGTGGGTATCCTACAGGGGTCCTGCTTTTCTAACATTTCTTACATTTCTTACATGTAAATTTCGGCCTGCTCCCTAGGCTGTGTTAATAACATGTTATTAACATGTAAATAACATGACTTATATACAATGTATATTAATAGGTACTTTTTCACAGAACTCTAATCCGCCACGCATCGGCAGATCTGGGCACAGCCAGACATGAATCACTGCATACTGACCTACCTTAGGACAGCTGTGATAGAGTTATCCATTTGGTGCGCGGAACTTTTCGACAAGAACGGGTTAGCACCAAGTGTAGCAGGGCAGAAGTTAGAACGGTGCACGCAGATAGCGCGTCACCATTCGCCATATCATCGCAGCGTACCGTCAGGGCCTGCGGTGGCTTGCAGCTGCCTCGCGATGTACGACACGGCTGATGTTACAGCCTTGGCTCTAAGAGCAAAGGAAGGTACTACCTGACAAGGGTATTGAACTGTTCAGAAGCGCGATAGCCATACTTGCAGTTCAGGTTCGAATTCTATCAGGGCTTGCGGCATCGAATGGTACGCAATTTCTTTCGGTCTGGAGGCATGTTTGTACGGTATTTCGCTGCTCATGTAGCCTCCAAGGTTATCATCAAGATGTTTGAGTTCAGCCTTCATAACAGCAGAGAGCCACAGACAGTTCATGGAAGTGCGGTTCAACAAGCGTGAGTATTTTTACCGGCCTGGCCATCCTGACGCGCGTCGGGCCGCACCGTGATCAAAGCTAAGTTACTGGCAGTTGCATCACGAATTCTCCGTCTGATCCTCTGACTCGCTGCGACATACCCAATGGGTTAGAACGCTAGCGCGGGGCTCCCACCCGTGTCACGCACGAGCTGCTGAGATTCTGAGTTGACATTGTGCTCGGCTGAGAGATATACAGCTACAGTTGGTCAAACGCATGGGTCATTCATTATGTGCTAGTAGCAGCGTTGTGTAATTGACACATTGAACTGTGTCGAGTTGAAGCCACTCAGGGCAATACGCACGGATGCACAGTGGTGGACGGTTTGAAGTTCGGTCGCAGGTGCGAGCACCACAGTCGGCATGGACCCATTAGTCTACCTCGAGTTCGGGAGGAACCTCGACCTCCGTGTTCACTTGAAGGTCGCTCGTTGGATCTTCTCCACAAACATGGCCTCGGGCATTCCACCTGCCATTCGTGAAAAATCAAGCGGCGTCTGCGAGACAAAAGGTAACCACGTACATAGCAAGCAACGAATTGACGTAGACTATATGGGCACCGTTCAATTCTACCGAGATAAGTTGAGCTTAATATGGCGCTCACTTGTGCTTGCCGATATGTAGAAGAGCATGAACCAGAGCGTTTCTTTACGATAGTCGACCAGGAACTAAGAAAGCAACTGTCATCAATACGATCTCACTGAGTCAGACGATTTCACTTGCCAGAGCAAATCCCACAACTTGGACAACACTGTCCAGCGACTGTGAATATGACAAACCCTCGACATGATCAGGCGCAAGCTGACTCACGATGTGACGATCCCGCGGGTGATTGCGTAATTGACTATCTTCGTCACCTTGTAGTCTGTTCTACAAATGATATCGATTCGACGGGCTCATAATGAGATGGACCCCAAGCAATGACGTACTGTTTATGCCCAGTCTTGGAATCTTGCAAGTGGTAACATAACCATACAGTGATATAGATGTCAACTGCCGCAGAGCATGCTGGACGGAATGAACCGGCTATCTTCAAACATAACGAGAACACCTAAGCAAAGGTAGAGGATGTTGCTGGGAGTGGACGTACATGAGAGCGAGGAAGTGCATCGAGGATGCTTCCTGCTGCCAGGCTTCGGGGCGCCGAAGTTTTAGGCGGGAGAGACGCGCGTGATGGCATTGTACTACTCACACTTGAATTCCGGCGACTGGGCAAAGCGTAATCAGTAAGGTGTAGTGTAACTCAAAGGAATAAAGACGTGCCGATCCCTGTCACTGTGACGCCGAAATAATCAGTTTTAGTATCATAGGTCATAAGCCTGGAGACGACACACCAAACGATCCGGTGGCTAGGAGGACCTGTACAGAGTCAGTGAAAGAGAAGTGGTTTCGGAGTAGCGGAGACGCGTACCGGCGGAAGCATGAAAACAGGCCAGTGACGGCGTCGGTCAGAGTTTTTGATGACTGAGCTACGTCAGCGTGGCGAACACGTCAATAGTGTAGCAGAGCAGCCTTACATTTCCATATGGTATGCAGATAGCAGCTGAAGCAAACGTGAAGCAACGTCAGTTCCGAGGAACCGTGCTGGACACTGAGAACCCACCATTGCACGATGTAGATAGTAGTGCACTGATGGAGCGAAGCGAGGATTAGTGAGACAACGAGCTATCATTGTGCACCCACAGATGCGGCAAAGTCGCCCTAGGCATGCGTGGACGGGAGTCAGTATAATTGACATCAACCCCGTCGTTCCACTCACCGGTAGAGTACTAGATCCACGTGTCGATTACTAGAAGGTTACGAAGAACAGCTGGTGTTCGGGGGGCTTACGTTGGTATTCTGTCTAGCAGGATGAAGGGGTCTCCATGGCTGAGACCTATGACATCCCATCCACACTGGCGCGAAGTGAGCAAGGGTTTGCGTTCCAAAGCTGTATACATACTATAAGATCCGCTATCGTCTTTCCGGTGTCTAGAATCCTGCTGGTAGCATCAGAACGCCAGACACGCGTACCAGCAGCCCGCCAAAGTAACAGACCAGAGTAATGCGACCTTATATTCATAGTCAACCCGAGTACTTTGAGCTAAAGCGCGACGTACAAGAGCTGCGATGTGTCCCCGATCGCCTGGAATATAAAAGCGCGAGACGTAGTAGAGGACTTGTCCGCATGTGCAGCCATATAGTCTGTAGTAATGCGTGTTAATAGAACATTCTCACTATCTAGGACGCTGCACTCACATGACAGAGAATACTCCGACGAGGTACAGGCAACCCAAAGTGTCATTCAACAGTGTTTCAATGGCCTTCATATTCGCAAGAGAGGCGTAACGCAAAGTGTGATCTCCCGAGGTGTTTTCTATGCGAGCACATTGTCGAGAGCGTGGTCAGATTACTTCGCGTCAATGCAGTGCTGGATCGCCAGTGGCTAGAGCCTAACAGGCACGGAGGCGTGGTCGATCGTTGAAACCATTCCGAGGCTTCATAGCTAGGTAGAACCATGCTATCTTGAGACGAAGATGTCGACCACGATAGCTTGAAGTGAGGCCACTCTGTGGATCTCCCAAGTGATAGCATCAGGGAACAGCATCGCGCTACGAATGGTAAGGCCGCTAACGCCGAGATCCTTATTGCAGGCAGTGGCATTCGTATAGAGCCCGGACAGTGTGGATCCGACGAAGCGCTTTCGACCACTGATGTGGCCATCGAAGCACAATGAGTGAACCTAGGGCCACAGACGAGCTCAGGTCCCTCGATCCGATGTCGGATGGATTCAGTGGACTCTGAGAGAAGGGTATCGCTTCTGGAGACGCACGGCGTTATCGACGTAAAGCATACAGATTGGGCCATGCGCTCCGAATGCGAATCGCAAGGAGATTTCAGCCTAGAGTACAAGCGGGGGATAATACGCCTGAACAAACACCCCCATGAGTTTGCCTCACCTTGCTTACAGCTTTGACTCTTCGCATGTTATGTATCCGGAAGACGGCAAGGCCACTGATATGCATTCTTTGGCGACGTGTCGCGACTGGTAAGATCTGGAGGCACATACCATAAGGAAGGGTGAGAAACGGAGCCAGAATACTCACAGAGTAGTCTGTAAGACGGCGTGCCAGGACTACAGCAACCTTGAGTCATCAGCTACGACACAAACTAGTGACATGCCCGGACGCGATCCCTCGTGCCTATTCTTGAAGTCATATGACGCAGACGGGCACGAAACCACGCTACCGCTCTCTTGTGAAAGGAACTCAGAATGAGAATGTGAGGCCCTTACATCGACGAGACTCTAAGGGCCGTACGTGCTATCTCATGTGCTGCGATACTTTGTGGTGCTAAGATGTATCTTGGTCAGCGTGCATCCAAGTGAGATTAACGTACCAGCGACGTTCGGAACGCTGCTGTAATGCGATATGTTACTATAGACAGTGACTTTATGCATTCAAGTAGCGACTGCGTGTGTCCTACGTACTATAAAACTACGAACGTCAACGATGAGGACATATGCGCATCTGCGTATTAAGAACTTACGCTCAGTCGACCTAATCGTCTATTTCCACCCATCTACCGTCGTCCTCCATCCGGACATCGAAGGCCCACTTCTGCTTGTCCATCCATTGGTCTTGCAAGAAGGCATCCCACCACTTGATGTGCACGTCGCCCTCGACATCAATGCGATATCCAGCGACACGAGGATCGGGTCCAAGGTATTCGTGCCTACAACAGAAAGTGACGAGGGAGACACAAGCGAGCACCTGTCCGACACAACAACACCGGGTCCAGAGCAAAACGTGACTTACCTCCTCTTCAGTACACCGTCCGGTGTCACAAAGTTGACCCAATCTTTGCCCTCCTCTTCCTCCTTTCCGTCCTTCTTCTCCCCAAGTTGTTCGGAATAATACCGGTGCACAAATTGATTCAAGTCCTGGCCCGGCCGTACGACACGCACATCGATACCATCCTTGGCAAGGTACGTTCGAGGAAGGTGCACACGCGTGCGTTCATTGACCAGGCGCTTTTCAAGTGGCCAACGGTGGATCTGCCAGGCAGAAACACGACGCACAGCTGTGATCGTCTTGAGGGCCTCTTTGCGGGCCTTCTCAGTTGCGACCGGTCGTTTGGGGGGCGGTAACGCGATGTCTTGAGGTTCTTGTTTGGTCACAGCCATCTTAGTGACCCAGGAAGGGTTCCCGTTGAGTTTGCTGATGATAGCTGAGGGGTAAGCGAGGTGAACAGTTGAAGACGAGCGGGAGAGCCAGCACGAAATTTGGCTTGCATAACCGAGAAAGGCAATCGACGAGCCAGATTGGTCGCGACCACAGCGCCCCAGTGTAACAGCTTTTAAATTTCTCATGAGTCACGACTTCGTCTCCCTCCAGGCCTTCAAGCGAACAGACTTTATCCCAGGATTCCTCACTCTGTATGATTTCTCTCTTGCTGAGCTCTTGGCTTCAGTCGGCGTACTCTTTGTGTGGACCTGGAACATCTCTCACTGTTGCTACCCACCACCGTCACCGGTACGAGGCCACATCTGAGTCGTTACAGCCGCACGGCAGTGCTCCGACCGCGCTGTGCACTGCTTTTGAGGGCAACACCAACCATCTCGGACGTTTCGCAGGTTTGGGAGTCTTCGATGTGGTATGGGGCGGTGGGAAAAGAAGGTGATAAGCTCTGGCATGCCTGCAGAGCCCATCGCGGGCCAACAGTGGCTTCGTGCTGACCGCCAGCTGCGACACGCAAGCGGCTGTGCAATGGTACGGCTCTCTTGCTCCCCTCGACGTGCTTACGATGCGCCCTGCCCGTTATTCCTGGACTCTCCTTTTGGTAGCAGCCGTTGAAGCCGTAGTCACGCCCAAGGTCTTCATCGTCGGCTTCGTACGTCGCCTGAAAGTATCGCCTTGTCCGATCTACTCATTCCAGGACCTGTGGCGTAGTATGGCGACGAAGGCAACGCCTGGCTCGATATCCCTGAGTTTAACCTCTTCGAGCATAATGTCACGCTTCCTGGGATTTCCATGAAGTTCCCGGACGTGCACTGCACGTCGGACGGCTCAGTTTGCCAGCTCGTTGCCGGAGAGGGCGAGATCAATGCCGCAATCAGCACCTTCTCGCTCGTCACTTCTCCCCTCTTCAATCTCACCCACACGTATTTCCTGCTCGCCGGCGATGGCGGCGTCAATCCCAAGGTTGCGACGATAGGCTCTGTCGCATTCGCACAATATGCCGTCCAGGTCGCGCTGCAGTACGAGATTGATGCTCGAGAAAAACCCTCTGAGTTTGCAAGTGGATATATCCCTCAGGGCTCAACGTCGCCCGACACATACCCGCGCTACATCTATGGTACCGAGGTCTTCCAGCTGAACGACGTGCTCCGTGAGCATGCTATCTCTCTCGCGCGGACTGCGACTCTCGCAGACTCTCCTGCTGCTGATTCTTACCGCTTGCAATACGCCAATGTGCCCGAGTTCGCCCCTGCGCTAGGCAAACCCGCTGTCGTCGCGTGCGACACCGCCACGTCGGACAATTGGTGGAGTGGTGCGCTCCTCGGGGACGCTTTCGCAGATTACACGTCTCTACTCACGAACGGCTCTGCAACCTACTGCACGACGCAGCAGGAGGATAGTGGGGTCCTTGAAGCGCTCCTTCGAGGGCACATCCTGCGGCAGGTCGACTTCGCGCGCGTCATCGCCATGCGAACTGCCTCCGACTTCGATCGGCCAGGCCCTGGTATCAGTGTTGCAGACAATTTATTCTACGCGCAGGGCGGTTACACGCCCGCTCTGCAGAATCTGTATCGCGCGGGAGTCAAGGTTGTACAAGGTATCATAGACGGGTGGGAGGAGACCTATGCGGGCGGAGTTCCGCCTCGGGGATACATCGGCGATGTATGGGGCTCGCTCGGCGGAGAGCCGCCTTTTGGGCCAGGGAGCATCTTCAAGGGCAAGGGCGCGCAAGTACCGGTATTGGCGGCCGTAGACCCCGCCAAATCATCGGAGCATTCCAACTTCAGCGGGTGAGAGTGATTTGCCCTAACGGTGCAGATATAGGGCTGAGTTTCACGACAGCGGACCGCTGGGCTATCTCGTGCTCGGCCTCGGCCTCGGCTTCGGGATCTCAGCTGCAGGGATGTTTGTGTGGCAACGCCGGATACGGTCGCACGTCCGCTACGAGCCTGTTCCGCAAGAGGGCTCTCGAGGTCCTTCGGCAGCTGCCTCGTGATTGCTCGGACGTATGGCATACCGACGTTCTGTTGATCAATGGCGCATCACCTTGGTGATGTCGGCGTTCTAGTATAGCAAACTCGAGTCGAGG
Organism: Fomitopsis palustris; assembly: GCA_029783445.1. NCBI lineage: Eukaryota > Fungi > Basidiomycota > Agaricomycetes > Polyporales > Fomitopsidaceae > Fomitopsis > Fomitopsis palustris. Next base: position 38,308 of record JARAOQ010000055.1, read on the forward strand.
GTTTTCATATTAAACGTTTAAACTCTCTCTGATCTTCCATGACGGCCGCCCGATGGACAGCGTCGCTACTCGTTCTCGACTTTCTTTCATCAGCCCGCAGAGGATGATTCTTAGGCCGGAAATGTGCCTGGACGCCACAGGCATGCTATGCCCAAATATGAGCATAATGATGCGGCAATGTGAGGACCGACAACGCGCATCGCATAGTGGCGTCGACTGTCTTCCCCTAACCTTATCATGCGACGTATCGCGCTTCCATAGCACTGTACGACTACGATAGCTCCGGGTGAAACTGTATAATGTGGAGCTGTTCGAGCAGGAACCGGATGGCTATCCCCTCGAAGTCTCAATGTCGTCGCTCTCGGACGCAGACGTCGAGATCATCAAGCAGATAGGCCATGACACAGTGAAGAACATCGTATCGCTGGTCGTCGAGACTGTCCTCTGGAGTGAGTGCTTCCGCTAAGTTTACCGTTCGTCTCAATTGATGAACACAATGCGTGGCGACAAGCGGTTTACTTTGTTCTCACATTCAAGGCGGGACTTATCTTGCTGTGCGTCGCCGTCACACGAGCGCAGCGCGGAGGCACTCACGGCATCTACACAGGAGCCCGGCGCGGCGTTCGCGAGCGTCGATATGGATTTTCGTCATCGTCGTGCTCATGTTCCTGCTAGACACGGCGACGGCGATCATAGATGTGAACAACGCCATCCGCGAAATCACCCTCACGCTCACTTCCAACTCTTCCCTTTCGTTCTCGGAAAGGTACGAGCTCACCAACAACCTCCCATGGCCCGTACAAAGCGCGCTGTATGCGTTTGAGGTGCGCTTCACCCTTCCCTCGGTGGGTGCACCGTTGACTGTCATACATAGTCGAACCTCGGGGACGTCATCATTATCTGGCGCACATATGCGTTCTGGCGAAACGGTCGGCAGCGATGGTGGCTCACCGTGCCCATTCTACTCTTGGTTGCGTCTATCAGTTCGTCCTCTTCTCTTTGTCCCAAATCGTCCTCTACTGACTTTGTCGCAGTCGCTTCGTGTTTGATTTCATACTGCGCTGCTCGAGTCGTTCAAGATCCGGGTTTGGGAGACTTTACAAACCCCCCTTTCTGCAAGAATGTGCAACTGACGTCCTACGTGACTACGATGGTTACTACTGCTGTGGCCACGGGGATGATCTGCTATAAGACATGGTAAGACTGACGTTCTACTACGTTCGATTGCTCACGGGCTATGTTGATGCAGGGAATACCGTCATGTTATCGGTAGACAGATGCACCGAATCAACAACAGCAAGACACGCGTAGAGCGCATTCTAGCTCTCTTGATCGAGTCTGGAATCATCTACTTCTTATTTTTCGTACGCATCTCACTGTCCATTTTGCCATTATCCTGATTTATGCCTTCCAGTTGGAAGCCGTCATAACGGACATCGGTGACATGGCTGCTAAAGAAGCGTCAACGCCACAGCTAGCGTTCGCGTACCAGGTCTATACATATATGACCAGTCACATCATGGTTCGCAGCTCCTCTACATTGTTTGTATGTTCGCCGCATTGCTCACTTCTTCTGTGCTACAGGGCATATATCCAGTCGTGGTGGTGATCATAGTACACTCGCAGAAGTCGTATGTCGAAGACTCTGGGACCGGCGCAAGTGCCCGCTCCGACCTTGGGATCATGAGTGGCGGCGGCTCACGGCCATTCTGGGGTAACAGTCGGCGCTCAGTTCCGAAGGTCATTCAGGTTCATCAGACGCACGCTGTCGAGCTCGACACCTTAGACTGTGCGGAACCACCGCGTAAGCGGACTCTAGGAACCGTATCTGAAGGTACCGGGAGTATAACCGATCTGAGATTGTCGCCGGACTTGAAGGATCATTCGGAGAAGCGACTCGCCCCTGACGCTGTTGTCTGAACGTTCGTGGGTGGCTTATCTATCAGTAGGCTATCTTGGGTTATCTATGTGTTTTCATGGTTCACCAGGCATTATTTTTCTACCAACAGTGCACTGTAAGGGCTGTGTATGTAGATCTATCCACCCGTATGGTATAAGCGTGGTGTCGAACCACTCGAGTCAGAACCGACAGGTACCGAGGCCGCGGCAGCCACTTAGAGCCTGAGGTGAGTGAAGATGCCATTCCGGCAAATATTTTGCATGATCACCAGCTCGCCGAGTGGTCCGAAGAGACCATTTGGTCGCATTTGGTCGCGGACGGTGGTGACCGCCATCAATCTGTCGACATTTGACTCGTGTGTTCTCCAGGTTGTGGCCAGCGCTGCATCATCAATTCTGGCGGCAGCGATGCTTACATTAACGCACCCCTCTCCAACCCAACCACTCATTCCAGTTCCCCTCGATGTGGCAAGCCCAGGCTCTTCAGTTTGCGATAGTCGTCTGGGCCGCAACAGCGGTCGAGGCCATTATTTCGCCTAAAGTCTTCATTATTGATTTCGTGCGTAAATCACCTGTGGCGTCGTTCACTCTGTAGTTCCAGGCTGATCATGGATCTGACGTAGTACGACGATGAAGGCGCAGTCTGGCATGGCATCCCCGAGTTCAATCTCCTCGAGAAGAACATCACCGTGCCCGGGCTTTCTATGAAGTACCCGGACGTCCACTGCACAGGTGACGGCTCGGTCTGCCAACTCGTTGCTGGGGAGGGCGAGATCAATGGCGGTCTGAGCACATTCGCGCTTACGCTTTCGCCGGAATTCAACCTCACCCAGACCTACTTCCTGCTCGCGGGCGACGCCGGCATCAACCCTGAGGTCGCTACGGTCGGCTCGGTCACTTTCGCTCAATATGCGGTGCAGGTGGCATTGCAGTACGAGATCGACGCACGCGAGCGGCCAGAAAGCTTCCCCACCGGGTATATTCCCCAAGGCTCCACCGAAGTCACGCAGTATCCCCAATCCCTCTACGGTACAGAGGTCTTCCAGCTCAACGATGCGTTGCGGCAGATCGCCATGTCCTTCGCGCAGGCTGCGCAGCTAAACGACACCGAATCCGCGCAGGAGTACCGTTCCCAGTACGCGAATTCCTCTGCACATGCCGCCGCGCTTAGCGCCCCAGCGGTAGTCGGCTGCGACACTGCGACCTCGGACAACTGGTTCAGTGGAACGCTTCTTGCGGACGCGTTCGCGAATTTCACAATGCTCGTTACGAATGGCTCCGCAACGTACTGCACGACGCAGCAGGAGGACAACGCAGTGCTTGAGGCGCTGCTCCGGGGCCAGCTCGCGCGGAAGACCGACTTCTCGCGCGTCATCCACATGCGCACAGGTTCCGACTTCGATCGACCTCCTCCTGGTACCTCTGTCACGGACAACCTGTTCTACAATTACGGTGGGTACGATGCGGCAGTACGCAACCTGTATGTGGCCGGCATCAAGGTGGTAGAGGGTATCCTAAATGGATGGGACACCAAGTTTGCGAAGGGCATACCCCCGCAGAACTACGTGGGCGATATTTTTGGTTCGTTAGGAGGTTCCCCGTCTTTTGGCCCTGGGAGCATCTTTGCCGACGTGGGTGCGCCATATGTCGCCGCTTATTATGGTTGCAGATAGGACACGCGTTTCGAGAGGTTCAAGCAGTCGTTCTTGAAGCTAGTCACTCGTTACTCCCATAACATATAGCTTCCTTTCATATATGGCTTAGTACATGGACAAAGGCCTGCAATATTCGAGATACTGAGTAGCGTAATACGCAGTTCATATCGCAGGCAATTCGGAGTTTCTACTCAAGGCTCACCTAGCCCACGCACGGCCGCGAGTCCGTCACCGCTATATGCTATTCGGAAGAACCGCCTTCATTCGTGGTTCCGGACTTTGCCGAGATCTCCAGGCGCTGGCAACAGTACGCGTTGCCCGGGCCGTCTGCTCATTACGAGGAGCATGAGTTGTCTGCTCTCATATCTGACCTATTCTCAGAGACTTACGTGTCTCGAAATGGGTATTTAGGTATATCAGGATACTTTGTAGTCGTTAAGCCTACGAAGATGTGCGAGCAATAGCCACTGGCATCGAAGCGGCCACAGCCATTGACGCAAACAAGGACTTGTCTTCAACCCCCATCACAGAGATGTAAATGATATCTAATATCATTCATCTGACGGCTGAGATTCACGGCCGTGTGTGTGCGCTTGAAGGTGAGTACAGCTACTTCTCGCTTGTACAGTCGGACTCTCTTGAGGAGAGGTGTATCACCATAGTGTCATGCGCTGCCCAAGTCACTGGCAATTACTGGTAGTACTTACTATCGTATCGCCTTTGTCTTCCCCTGGACGCGCGGTATGACTTTCCTCCCAAAATCACACTTTGCCCACCGAATGTGACGGCGACATCCACATAGTGGTGCTCCGGTGGAATCATTACAAAGGTTATTACATACTCAGAAAAGAGCAGGAACGTCGCTACCTAGAGCAGCAGGACGCGGGCAGCAAGCTCCAACGTAGAGGTGTTCCGCCGGTATGACGCTCTCATACATATTGCGGGCATCAAAGTTTGACGTGTCGTATATGCTGAGATTCGCCCGTAGCCTCATGGTCCACGAGCAACGCAACTGTATGTCCAACGACACCTACATCCACTGCCCGCCATCCCTTCTCCAACGGCATCGTCACAGCCATGGCCCTATGGTTCTCCGGCAACCCCTCCATCAGGAACTGTCTCATGTCGGCCGCATACACCAATCCGTCCCGGAATACGACAACAATGGTGAGTCGATCTCCACTACTGCAGAGTCCGCAGTACTGCACTTGGGCACATCTTGCTCGATTAGGATCACGCGTGATCTCCAAGATCGGGTGTCGAATGGTTTCCAGCCGCCGCCGTGAGCCGGACGTCGGGTCAAGGACAAGGATGAATGCAAAAGGGAGGTGTCCCTCGCTGTCTGCAATATCATGCTGACCAAATCCGACGATGACATCTGCCGTGGCGATGTTGTGCAGGCTGAATAGTCGACCTCCGACGGGATCGGCATGCCATCGTATCTTCATGGCTTCTGCATCGACAGCATAAACCGAGGTCTGGCATGCTTGTTGAACCGGTTCAAGGCCACAATCTGCCTCATAAACGGCCATTATGAAGCTGTCGTCGTCGAATGGTGCAGTGCATAGCGGAAATATCTCGTTGTAGTCCTTCGCTATCGGTATCCGTAGCGTGAAGCTCGCATCGGGTTGGGGGAATGTCGTGATTCGGGATCCCCTATAGCGCAGTACGTCCATTTCCTGTGTGTATGCTTGGGAGGATGTGGCTATGATATCGCCGTTTGGCCTCAACGCAATAGGAAGCAGGATGCCGCCCGGTGCGTTCAATCGGCCACTGTCGCGGCTTGCTAGGTGAGGAGGGAGCCTTACTCCACTGATTATCCCCGTGTTTCTGGCAGTATCGCATAACAAAACAGTCGTGCGGCCATGGGGAAGTGCATCATTTTCCTCCTCTTCGACAACGACGAGGACTCTACCGTTGCTATACGGCAGTGGTCCTTTCGACATCCATGGCAGCGAGCCAAAAAGCTCTATCTCGCGGATACGTTGTCCGTCTGTGAGGCTGAAGACCAAGACGCGGGCTGAAGTGTGCTTGGGCCCTCTATCCACGATAACGATGATGTCGTGCTCTTCGTCAATGACTGAGAAGAGTCTCTGAGTCTTCGATTCAACCGGGGGGAGAAGGCGCGCTACAAGACGAAAGCCCTCTTCCTTATCTCCGACATGCCAGACACACGACTCCGTCCCACCGAAGGTGATTAGGTATGACTGTTGCACGTGAAACCAGTCAACCCCGCCTTTGATGTCGAGGACGCGGTGAGGGATTTGTGGTGCCATTACAAGGCTCAGGCGAAGTGTACTGGTGAAGCAACTCCGTTATACTCTATTGACTGCAACAGTACTAGATACTTACTTTCTACCACAGAAGGAGCGGCTATGGGCATCGGATCTGTGCCTCTTCTGTCAAGAGTTCTTATATGAGCATTGTAGCGCGTCAGAAACCGTACACTTGCAGCGGTTTCCATATCGCTAGATCCCTCGATAACGAGACACGTCTGGGCGGGCCTCGAGGCTAAATTCGCTGAGTAATACACGGCCCCGGTGGCTGCTTGATCATGATGGGAGCCGTCCGATGCCAGCACGATATCTCCTGACACCCATTCTCACTTCGGTTCTGGTGTCAGCCTCAGTGCCAAAATCCGACAGGAAGTGTTTCATGCTCGAGGGGTCTAGCAATTTGGAAAGCACTGTGTTATATTTATTGTTCATCATGCACAGTGCCTAGATCATTGGATAGGCAGAGGCCACCTTGAAACTATTCCAACCGGCCTATTCGGTGCGTGAGAGGCTTCTGATAGTATGCTTCATTGCACTTGTGACCTGGGTTGGGGTCAACCGCGCACAGCTCAGCGTCCTGAGGGTCTGGGCTTGACGCGCGTTCATCATCGCATGACTCTACTACAACTGCAACGAGTGTTACAGGCAGTGCGAGAGAAAAAGGGAGAGAGTTTGTACCCAACTGCTTGACATGCGAACATGGTGTTCCGAAGCGCGGTATTTGAACTAGCCACAGTGAGTGAACAGATATATGTTGTACTGTGCCTCTAAATTAGTCTGTATCTTTAGGAGATGTGGTAATTGCAAGTAGAGTATTATCGCGATGAATAAGTGTCTGCGTCGGTGCTGTGAGTGTTGTGGATTTCAACCTTTGAAACGCAGTATCATTGACCATAGCGCATTCAATCGAGCGTCCTGCGTGCATGCTTCTGAGTCGGTTGTCCAGCGCTGTGTCACGATGCAGTCGCTTTCGGCGAAGTTTCGCACATGCTCTCGTACATATCAGCAACATCGTGATTCTTCGTCGAAAGCCTGGTTTTTGCAATGAGTTCGGAGAGTGCGCGGACTATACCGTCTTGAGTGCCGGATGCCGCTCACCACAGGCGATGCAGCGATGCGCAAAAAGCGTTACGCAGCGGGCATCCAGTGGGTATCTCGGGCAATCGCCGAGAAGGACGTGTCTGCACGTTTGGAAGGGGGCCCGCATGAGTATGCGGTATCTCCAGTCGCGAAGAATAGGCATCGTACTTGCCAATTTGAATGCGTAGCGACGCCGTAGATGCATCACTTCATTATTTTCTGTGATGTATTGGGGCATGAATGTGGTGTGTGTGGGGGGAGTAATTGGCAGCCGCGAAACTGATCCTACGGTGACGGTCGTAGTTGGACTGACCTCTCTACGAATATGCCGACTACGCCGCCTTGAACACTGCCTCCTTTTGATGCTCGCCGTACACGTATAAAGGTGGGTATCCATGGTCACCTCACGGTCTTCCGTTAGCACTGATGACGCTGCACTCTGGCTAGCTTGTCCCAGTCCGCACGTGTGTAATCTTTGGATTTGATTCCTTGATGACCCGGCGTCCATTGCATGACATTGCGGTTACGCGGGGCGGCGCCCAGGGAGGTGACCGTCCGAGTACTTCTGAGGTTTTGCTGTCAGGTTCGCGGTTGCGGTGAAGTCGGTGATCTCGGCGTAAGTACGTCGCTTCATTGCGTTTGGCCATGTCCCCCATACTTACGCGAAGCAAATGCGCTAGGATGAAGCAAAGATAAAAGGCACATCCGAGAGCTAGTCGACCGTGGCTGGTCCCCCGTATTTCTTATTTCTGGCAAAGTACACCAGTCCTTTCGTCGACACCGTTATACTTCATACTACCCTCTATTCAAGAAGCACCAAGTGTCTTGGATTATGCTGCTGTTCGGATCGCCCGTCTCCCGTCTCGTTCTGGCTGCCCTACTTTGTATCTGCTCCATGGTCACAGCTAGGGAATACTCATCACGAAGCGTACCAGATGTTGTGATGTTAGCTGCTAGCAGCCCGTATGGTATGTAACATCTGCGTATCAGCTTGCAGCAGAGTCATGGCTCTGAGATTCTCTGATCCGGGCAGGTATTGAACCCAGTGTTCTCAAAACACGTTCGAATGGATTCAGGATGCCAACGCAAGGACACTATGGCAATCCAAGCTACCACAGCGGTGCAGCCCCTCCAAGAGTCCCAGTAAGCGGTAAAAATTTTCATTGTAGCTCATGACACAATTATCTATGCATTAGGCACACGCGACTGGAATAAATTCGAACCATGATGCTGCAGTTATCAATACCTGGCGTGGTATGCAGCGTCATGTTTTATATGGAAGTTCTCGCAATCCCAGGTCCGGGAGGCACCTCGTATCCACATAGTTTCAAGTGAACCATGATACTGCGAATACCATGGTCGTCCACCCAGATACATCTTTAGCTCGTGTTACATGGGTAAGCTTTGGCGCTGTAAAGCAAATATATGGCTCACCTCTTGATATTGATATCCAGAACGGAGGAATCAAGACTTTGTTCATTGATACTGCTGTCCAGGGGCTTCTTAATACCTACAATGTTCCGAAGTATACCGTAGGCGACGTCAGTGCAATGTGCCAGACGGCTATCAGCGCCATGATTAGCAGGGGAGCTACTCAGGGTAGATTCTCTGTCAATGTTCCATTTCACGGGCGATGGGGTCAACCAAGAGTTTGCATGGTAGTTAGCCAGGTAACCTGCTACCCGGCTGACATATCCCCCGTCAGTGCTCCTGTAGGCAGCGCGTGTTGAGACAACTACTCTTGCTAATAATACTGGTTCCGCAAGCTCAGTGATTATCACACGGAAATGGTGTCCTACCTTGTACATGACTGAATTCCGCATGAACGTAGACTCTGATTCTTACCTTCTGACACCCGGTGCGTATGCTGAGCGGCCTTGGAGTTCGAGTCGTGGCGGGGAGCGATTCCGATTCGATCACCCCATCATGTTGCTGACGTACTCCCTCCCGTACACTAGCGCCGAGAAGGGTGGCACGGTCACGGCCCTTACTCAGGCTCACTGTTAGTACTGGCCGGGCAGTGACCGTTGTCTCTCGCCCCCTCCGACCACCATCCTTGGTGAGGCTGCTCTGAGCGTACTCTATATTTACACGGGCCTCAACTAGCATAGAGAACAATAGAGAACTCCAAGCTTCCAGCAAGTCGCCTACGCCGGATGATTCGGATACCGTATGCACATCTTTCAGCCTTGATATTCTTCGATGAACTCGCTCACGACGTCATGCATCCAACAAAAATTGTGATATTCTCTTTGTTGATGCGCTCTGATTTACTGTCTTTGACATCTGCAGCACGATGGCAGTCAGCGTCACGGTGCGAGGCGCATGCCATGACGAGAGTGGGCTCGTGCGTGTCAGGCCATCATCTGGTATCTGACGTTGCATTCTGATGGCTATATGACTATCCTGTCAGTAGCCGAGCATCTATGAGTGTCAGATAAGTAATTTGGCATACAGATCACAAGTGCGAGCTGTAACACGACTAGCGACCAAGCGCTGCTGACCTCGACTGTTCAAAGGAGTCTTTGCGGTACGTGCAGGGCACATTTATTTTGCTTTATGTAACGCCAATCGATTGACGCATCACCAAACGTCCTCAGTGTCTCGCGCTTCAACCAGCAACAACATCAGATATGGAAGTCCGTCCCACCTCGAAGGCCCATTGGTGCCGAATCTCCATAGTCTCAGCTCTTCCCGCTTCTATCGTGTTTCCCAGCTGCCTTTTCGCTAGCTTACCCTCCTCGGGGGCCGACCCGCCCTACAGCTTGGCTTTCCCTGCTATATGCGTACGAACGACTCCGGTCCCTGACTCTTCCTTTCACACTGCCGTCTGCGACGTTGATAGATCTCCCGTGGGTCAAGGTGATCGAGGCTCCGCCAACATTACATTACTCTTATGAAGGCTCTGTACACCCCCAACTCAGCACCCACATCTAGGATCAGCGCGCTGGAGAGACTTGTACACATTCTGGCGGTCCCAAGCCCAATACCAGGTTGGTTAGCATGTCGTGGAAGCGCATGTTCTCTTTTCGGCCTGCGGCAGGTCAAGATCGTACGCCCGGGCCCCCATCGGACGCGAAACGCTCTACACGCGCAAATGCAGTGGCTGCTCAAGGCGCACGTACGTCCGCAACCACGGCATCAGGGGCAACGAATGTACGATCCGGAGAACGCAGCTTCAGCGAGGCCACCGCTTCACGGCACGATGGATCGTCCGCAGCCACGCCTCTTAGTGCATCGTCTACGAATGAGTCTGCAAGCAGGCGGCGTTCACTCGAGTTGTCTTCCCCAGCTCTGGAACAACCGTCAGTCCGCGCTAGCTGCAGCGCGGAGAGCCTCCTCGAGTTCAACCACCCAGACGACTCCGAATCCACACTTTCCCTCTCCCTCTCGTGTCGCTCTCTGCATGGTGATGAACGACCACGGACACCAGTAGCCATCGGCGCGTCCTCGAAGAGCGCAGACATGCTCCCCCGCCCCAACGCAAAGACTAAGCCAAGACGACACGTCAGGACGGGTTTCCCGTACTTCGTCACGCCGCTTGTGCTTACCACCGCCAACCCCTACGTTATGCCCCCCACCCCACCGTCCTCACCCACCAACACGAAACCTGACACGACATCGAGTCCTCCGCCCAAGACGGTGGTAGGCACTCTGCCCAGAGCCTCTGCCCCACTCGTACCCGAGGGACCCCTAGAGACGCATCAGCACCCTAGCCAAGATGGCATAGACGAGCCACCGTCTGCGCCCACGACGATCTTCCAAAAGATCACTGGTGCCCCGCGCAAGCGGCTCGTCTCCCGCCCATCCGCCGATGGCCTCGCGCTCGCGTCTTCCTCCTCCGCACTCACACCTTTCCCTTCCCCCAGGCCGCTTCCGCTGTTCGACGACAGACCCACCTCGAGCTATGGCTCAGAAGCCGTTCGCGTCAGTCGTCCACACACTAGCGCTGGCACCGGCGCAGCCCCACGCTCTAACGCAGGCCCCGAGGAGAGGGTCAAGATCGCAGCGACGCAGAAAGCCCGTCCGCCGGGGGAGGGGCGCGAGGCCCTCGACGTCGACGAGGTCCTGCCCCGCTCGCAGATGCCCAGGTCCTGATAGCTTGCGCCCTATCACCGTCCTGTCATAGCGGCTGCTTCCCTTCCCCATGACCCGCGAGCATGGGAGGATCCCAATGGGATTCTATCATGCGTCCTGATGGGTGCTGCTCTTCGCGGGTTCGCGAATGATGCTTGCTCGCGCTTCTGGGAACTTGGAATGTGTACAGCTGTTCGGTTGATGACGATGTGTTCTGCGATGAAGGGACATGTCAGCTGAGTGTCTTGTTCCGCGATAGCGCAGTCTAACCTATTGCGGCTCGTACTCTGGTGTTGGTGCATCATAAACTCTCGCACTCCCCACCGCCGCTGTCTTCTGCCTAGTCGCCGCGATGCAATATGGAATTGCTAGTTGACTGTATAATTAGTATCATTGTTGCTTTACAGAACAGCAGCGCTCTGTGCCCCTCGGATGCAGAGCTTAGAGGAATACGGATTGCCACCAACCTACTATACAGATGAGCCAAAAGAGACATGGGATTGGGGATGTACACATGGCGAGGGGTAGAGGATGTGCATGTATACTATATGCTTTGTGATTGTGAAACGTACGTACGGTCCATCGGGATAGACAAAGAAATGACATGACACTGCGACATCGCCGCCCTTACCTAACACCTTACACGCAACACCGCCCGCTCCAACAAGCAAGCCTCACCGCCACGACATGGAACGCAGCGAGCATCAACGTCAACGACAAGCCATCGAACCACGTATCCATCACGGCGACGCCCAGGATCGCAGCGGTGAACAGCGGGTGGGGGCTCGCATCGGGGCACACGCGCGTCATGCTCCACACCTTGAGCATGAGCACGCACGACTTGACCGTCCGCGGCCACATCACGCGCGGGATGCGCACCGAGACCTGCCGCCCGCCGACGTGCAGCGTGCGCGCCCACACGCCGCTCGTGCTGAACGTGAGCGTCGGCACCGCAACCCCGAACGCCTTCTTGCGCTCCTTCTCCCGCGCCGCGTCGTCCGCGCGCGGTGGGCGCGGCGAGCTGTCCAGCTCGGCGGACACGCGGGCGTGCAGGTCGGGCGTGCGTGGGGTGCTCTCGACGAAAGATGTTGCGGCGTCGAGGACGCGTCGGAGGGGCACGGGCACGAGCGACGTGCTCCGCCTGCCCGAATCTGCTGGGCGGAGAGGGTCAAGCTATTGGACCTCTGTGAGTGACTGCAAAGGTTGGAAGCAGACCGGGATGGCACTGACTCTTCCTTCACGGATGGCACCAAGCACGCGGTCGGAGGAGGGCCTGATGGATGGGTTGATGTTGAGCAAGCCCTCGAGCAACCAGAGATACGCCTTCGGCAGCCGACGCGACTCAAATGCTGTTTGGAGAGACGGTGATGACTTGAAGCTAAGCAGTATCATATCAGCACGTCATTGTCATTATACTCTAGCAAGAGGCTCACACACCCCGTATACGCCTGCACCTCACGCTCAAGAGCGTCAGGCACTTCCCTACCGTCGCGCGTATTGTCCGACGAGCTCGCGTAGGGCAGCTTGAAGAAGAGCAGCTTGTGGAGGATCATCCCGACGGACCACATGTCTGACTTGGAGTCGACCTGGAACAACTGGCCTGTCGGCGAGGGCAGCGACTCCGGAGAGGAGTATTCGAGGCTATATGCGTGCCAAGAGTCAGACATACTGCTGTATGCGACAAATTGCATAACGTACGTTCCAGTGTTGCCGGAGCGCGCCCTCGACTTGAGCATGTCCTGCGAAGTACCAAAGTCGGAGAGCATAGCGCGAGGGCTACAGAGCGTCAGCATCACAAACCGGACTCACAAACAAGCCACTTACATCAACCGACCCTCGTCCCATGTAAGCAGAACGTTGCCAGGTTTGAGGTCGAGGTGAAGGATGGACTTCTCGTGCTAGCACGATCCTAGTAGGTATAATGTCGCCACGACATAAGAGCGACTCACCAGAAACGCCAGTCCCGACACGACGTCCTCAAATAAACTCTTAACCTCCTCCGCACTCAACAAATGCACCGCCTTCCAGTCAGCCTGTGCCCTCCCACCGGGCACGCTCTCCGCCGCCAAGCCAAGCTCGCGCCTGAGCCGTTCGCGCTCCGCGGGCGGCGCGCGTTGCAGTGCGCGGAACGCCTTGATGCGTGCCGAGCGCGAGTTCAGGTTGACCTCTGGTGTGGGCGAGGGGGACGCGCCGGGGGAGGAGGGCGCGCTAGGGCCCGCGGAGGCAGGGTGGACGAAGGGGTGGGTGCGCCGCCCGAGGCGGGCGTCGATGAAGTCGTCGAGGCTGCCGCCCTCGGCCCACTGCATGAGGACGCTAGGCACGGGGTCAGTCGTTCATTGTGGGAGCGGGCAACCGGGGAACCCTGCGGGAGAGCACCTCGCTCGCTGCGCCCTCAATGGGTGCGACGCAGATCGCCACGGGCTGCGGTGACGCTCGGAGCGGGGTGTTCTCGGGCTTCCTCGGTGACGAGGTGGGAGTGAACTTACTGCAGCGTGGGCACCTGTGGGCCGAACGAGGAGAACTGGCACGTCTCGAGCCACGCGTGGTGATACGTGATGATGTTCGGATGGTGCAGACGTTCCAGGAGCCGGACCTGTGTGACGTCAGTCAGGCGGCGGCGAGCGGGCAGTGCACAGCGGGTTATCCGTACCTCGCGCAGGATGTTAAGCAGGTACGAGTGCGACTGGCCGACCGCGATCTTCTTCACGGCGAAGTGACCGAGCGGGTTGCCGTCCAGCATGTGCTGTTGAGCGAACGTAGCGCAGGACCTAGGTTTGCCCCTGACCAAGCATCGAACGGGGGGCGAGAGCCACGCACCTGGCAAAGAAACACAGTGCCATTTGCGCCCATACCGAGTCTGCCCTCTTCCTTGAAGAACGCCTTGAAGTACCCTTCCGCCATATTGTTTTCGTTGAACGCCCCCGAGGTCGAATTGCCGCCTCCGCCGCCAGCTAACCCCGCTTTGGCCGTGCTCTGCGGGATCGTCCTCGCCTGTCTGCTCACCGGCGTCGACGCCGTCTCATTGGCGATCTGTAGAAGCTGGAAGTAGTTCGCCGCCCTGCTCCGAGGACGCGCATGCACGAACTCATCCCCGTCCAGCTCGAGCTCGGTGTCGAGCTCCATATCACCCTCGGCATCGCGCTGCTCCGGGTGGATCTCGGTGGGTAGGGCATGGTGGCAGAACGGACAGCGGTTACCTGTGTGGCGGCGGACGAGCCCGGCGGTCTCGCCAGAGTGCTTGCGGATGGAAAGCGCGTGCGAGGTCGGGTTGTAGAGCACGACTTGGTTCGGGAGATGGAGAATGGGCCGCCATTCGGGGTCGAAGGAGGCGAGGGCAACAAGTGCGTTCACAGGGGAAGGGGGCTCGCTATCGTCGAACATCATGCACGAGAATGCCGTCGTCGTCCAAGTCGAGAAGCTTTCGCGGTATGAGGTGACGGACGGACGGGTGGTGGGTATTCGTGTAGACCTCGTGTGTTTCGTGTGTTTCGTGTGTTCGGGGGGTAGCAGAGCCTAGAGGCGAGGCTTGCAGCGCAGGGTCATGGCAGAACGAGTCGAGCAGTGAGGTAATTGCAGTCCGCTCACGACCCAGATCCCTCCAGAAATCGAGATCCCTCGGGCGGGTGACCTCCGGCGCCTAATATTTACGTTTACTGCGCTTGTCAAAATCATCGCACTTACTGCTGCAGTCGTCGCCGCATTGGTGTTCACGTTCACCACCTCAGTGTGAAGTTGACGCACATGCAAGCTGCGGGTCGTCGGGACTCTGTCCGTGTAACGAGTATGCCCGCTAGGAGCCGATATAAGTACATCGAACGCGAGGACGCCGGACATCTTTCCTGCTGGGTTCCATTTGAGCGAATTCGCTGGCTTACATTCATTCTCCTGAGAAGCATCTGACGCACAGTGCTTCCACTCGTCAACTTCACCTCTGGGCTTCCACCAACCTCCGCCGCAGGTATGTACATTCTCGGTGATCCTCCGACTATCACGGTGAGGTGTCCGTCAATATGTTACCTCGCCCACGCGAATCAAGGAACGGCAAGAACTATGCAAGTACTTGCTCGTTCGTTGTCGACAGAGCCACACAAGAGGGACTACCGGCGTACGGTTGACCAGCCATGCTCTGGCGCTGCTTCGAAGGCTGATTACACAATAGGTAAGCACGCAGTATGATCGGCCTTGAACCACGCAACTGCTATATCAAGCCCAACATATCACCGAGACTGGAGCTTAACGCATGCGGACAGATCCGAGGTAGGTATATGTATGAGCACCCCCTGCCCAGTGGCTAGTGCGAACGTCCACTCCCAGATTGGCCCGGGCATCGCGATGTCCTCGCTTCCGCCTCTTGCCAGGATTCCAATCGTCTTCTGCGCCGCCTTCGCTAACAGCTCTGCGTTTACGTCGCCCACCCCTCCCCCTAGTACGAATGCGCGCATGAGACATGCGTTTACCTGGGAGCGAGTCTTCAATGCAGTCGTTCTGCACCTTACGACGTATATGAAGGTAGAACTCCATCTGCTCGTTATCTCCCCTCGCTCACAAGGTTTGCTTTCGTTGTAGAGAATAGGTTGGGTGATCTTTGTAGGCGAAGCCGCCGCAATTCTCTCATCCCGCTTCCCTTCCCTCCTTCCCTGCAAATACATCCTCCGCTTCCTCGCGCACTCCAATCTGGCGCCTTCTCCACAAATCCGCATCACACCCTCCCTGCTCCTCGGCACCGCCCTCACCGCCACAGGCGCGCTCATCCGCTCATACTGCTACCGCGCCCTCGGCCGCTTCTTCACCTTCCAGCTCGCCCTCCAGCGCGCACAGGGCCACCGGCTCTGCACGTCCGGGCCGTACGCGGTCGTGCGGCACCCGAGCTACACCGGGCTCATCATGACCATCGCCGCGTTCGTGCTGTGGTCCGGCGGGTCCGGCTCGTGGCTGCGCGAGAGCGGGTGGCTCGCGACGCCGGTCGGGAGGACGTGGCTCTGGGCGCAGCACGCCGCGAATGTGTATGCGGTCGCGAGCTTGCTGTTCAGGACGAGGGTCGAGGACGAGGCGTTGCGGGAGGAGTTTGGGGAGGAGTGGGTGCGGTGGGCGGAGAAGGTGCCGTACAGAATACTGCCTGGTCTCTACTGATGCGTACTTCGTGTGTTGGGTTCAACGTAGGCACGCGCACGGGCTTGCTCCACAGAAATAAATTCAGCCAAAACAACATGCAATGATACCATTGGATCACGTCGGTACAGACTACGATTTCGCGAAACAGGGACAAACATGGCCTGCTGGCACTGTCGTCTTGGTGATCGACGGAGCCGGGTGGCATGTCTCGTCCGTCACAGCGATACATATGTTTGGACCTCCGGTCCACGAGTCCACCGAGTAGCAGACGGTCCTCCGTTCCAGAGTTGTGCTCTTTCTATTGGTCAACGAGGCCTTGATAGCGTCCTTGCATATCCGTGCAACGGAATCACGCGTGTACTTGCCGTGGAAGAGTTCTGTGGTAGGTTTCCCGTCTAGGATACCCATCACAGGCTCGTCAAGCCAGAGGCCTTTAGTTTTCTCTCTCGTCTGGGACCCGTTAGCCTTCATCAAGAATACGAGGGCAGAAATTCTAGACCCACCCCGTCAAGATACTTCGCAATCGCGAGAGAGGTCTCGGATTCGATGATCAGGGGAGGATCGCTCTTGTAGACGTGCTTCGGGAGCCACGTTGACGCCAGATGTCTCCCATTCCGGTCCTTGCTCTCCTTGGTTTCACCATCGAGAACGTGGCTCGCCATCTTGTTCCACATTTGGTCGACATCGGCTTCATTCACCGTAAACGGCTGCTGGGCGTTCGTACGGGATTCGAGCGTGATGTTCTACAAGCATATGAGAATATTAGCCGTGTGTTGTATTGTATACTCCCGGTGCTCACCCTTGCTCGCGCTGGGATCCCGGCACAGTCTCCTGAGGTGGAGGCCAGCCTAATGCTGCCAGTTCTCCGTGGTTCGATGCAATGTCCCGGGTTTCCGTCCATATAGTGGCATTTCATTCGTACTGTGAACGCACAGGTGAGTCCTTGATCATATTATGTAGGCACTGAGAACATACCGCACTCGTCACAGGATGAGATGCGTGCGCAACTCTCCTCAGTCATATGAGTGGGAGCAGACAAGACCGCCACTATGAGGCAGAATAGAGAGACGAGGGCTGATATCTTCGGTGATGAGACGACCATAGTGTACTGCAGTGATGTCAATGGAAAATGTTAGTTCGTGGCGTAGTGAAGGGGCCGGCCCACAGAAAAAAGTGAAGGAAGTGAAAGAGACCGGCTCTGGTGGATGCTTCGTTCACTGCTCCTTTTTATATCCTCGACAGATGCGAATTTTCAGGCCGCCAGTGACCGGCATACCGCGTGGAATGCATTGCTAACCGAGTTTCAATGCACAGCGTCTTCTGCCGCCCTCAGGCTGCGAATGTAACGGAATGATGACATGGGCCACGACGCTGCCCCCGACTCAGCGCAATCGGGTCACAAGAAGGAGACGCGCTGGAGGAGACGTATCAATGATAGCCACCCTTCACGTCGGAGGTTAGGAACTATAGGCTCAGTACTAACGCAGGTGACTCACTGGCACTGCGGTTGTACCGCTGCCATACTAGTAGTATACCACTACTTCATTCGAACCAGCCTGCCGAGTGGTATGCCGGAACATGCACTGAAGTTGCGTGCTCCCAGGCGTCGCTGGGGGGACCCTTTACCGTGAGTCACTCCGTGCTCAAGGAAGTCGGAAGGGCTCCCATCAGTCGCCGAAACTGTCACCGTGACGGCGTTGAACTTGAACACGATAGATCGGTGATCTCGGAGTACGGAACTCGAACGCCGCGCGCGTCCGAGTGGGACCTCCGACTCCTTTGTGCGAGACGCTGCTGCTGATGCCATCCTGTGCAGACATTGGCGATGCAGAAACATCAGAATTCAATGGCGTAGCGGACAGGCACTGCCCGGGCCCCAGGGAGCCGCGTTTCTTGCTTAAGACCCAGAGCATAACCCGTTCGATGGTCCCAATCCCGTTGATATCTACTCTGACAACCTTGAAGGTCGACAATCGCTCAACAGAAGTGCAAAATAGCTTCGCAACTTACGCCTCACGAAAAGGTGCGTGATCCGCGTTAACGGACTGTTGCTTCTCTCTGATCAGCTGCGACAGAATAATGCAATTTTCGAAACAGCTACTTTCGGAATGTACCTCGGCACAGGATGTTCATTCCGCTCACCCGTACTATCTGGTTGTGGGGCGAGAGACGATCGACATATGGCAGGTCGAAGAGGGGAACAACAGCCTCTGCGAACACGTTCAGCTGTCGCAATTCGTACCCTACCCAGGGTACGACCGGGACGCTCATGACGTGTATCAGATGGCCCCTGTCATTGACGTCGAACGCGGGATAGTCGTCATACCCCAAGCTTGTGGACCTGCAGAAAACCGCACTTCGTTCCTATGGGTGTTCTCCCTAACCACTGGAGAAGTGCTAGATAAAGCGGAGTTGCAGGGACGCTGGAGGCCTTACTCTATGATTTACCGCGAAGGGAAGATTGTCGCGACACTCGATCAGGGCGCAGACGATGTTCCACCCGAGGGGCAGTCCAGTTTGGTCGTATGCGACGCCAACAAAGACATTCGAGTCTTGGGACGCGTTCACCTTCCAAACCGCCTGCAGGCCCGCGAAGCGAAACGTATAATCACTGGGGGTGGCGTACTGCGCTGCATATATTACACATCCAACGGGGACGTCGTTGGGACGTCGACGGAAGCATACGAAGACACACTTGATATTCTCCGCTGGCATGCAGGAGACCTGTCGGCCTCCTCGCAGCCAGACGCCGACCTCACGATCAAGGCGCGATTTGACGGATGCGACAGAACATACCCATCATGCAGCACGACGCTTGACGCATCCTCGTTCATCCTTGCTGTCTCCGAGGAGATAGCAGGATTAATCCCAGATGGCTACCACCGTCAAATGATCTTGTACGCCATCAACTGGACTACCATGTCCATCCGATGGACCGCGGAGCCAATGTGGGGCTTTGTGTACGACGTCTGGCACGTCGCATCGCAGGGAGTCATTGTCGCAGCGGGCGAGCGTGAGATGGGCGGGTGGTCGCAATTCTACATAGCCATCCTTGACGCGTCTACCGGACAACGTCGGAGCCTAGAAGTCATCGACAAGAGCCCTCAGGCAAACACGCCAAAGTTTTGGGGCCTCAGTAAGGCTTGCGAAGACCCTGACGTGGTCGTCGTCTTCACCGACGGGACAATGTGCGTCGTGCCGCTGGCCCAATTCGTGGAGAGTGGATTCCCGAGGGATGGTGAACGTGTTCGTACGGAACGGGTGTATTCCGAGGGGATGGGGTTCAAAGTGGCAGTGGGCCGCAAGTCAGTTTTGCTGGTGCCGACTGACGGAACGACTACCTGCCAAACTTGTTATGTGTACTGGTGAAAGACATATATAATACCGTGATCGCGCTAAGCCATTGATTTTCGCGGGTTGCACAGTCAACCGCCTGGCATTGTACGTACCAGTTGTCGACGTTCTCCCCGAGCTTAATTGTTTCACGCAAGGTATGGAAGGCAATGCCACGGATGATTAAGCATCCCTTAGGCCGAGACTACCGACGAGACTGTACCCATAGGTACTCTGTACCTGCGATGTCTTCCGCTGTGGGGGGCTGCAGGGAGTCGGACGAGTATGTCTCGTCTCCTGAATGCGTACCCACCTGCCAGTTTGACTGTCAAGAGTGTCTCGTTGTCTGCCCATAACACAGCGGAACTCCTCATGAAATCTCAAGACTCACCGAGCAGGCCGTCTAGTGGAGTTCCGCGAAGCAGTCTCTCGTTTGATGCGCTGAGTGCTATACACGTCTGACGGTCCTTGTGGTTGTAGAGGACGAGGGCGATGCGCCTCCGTATGGTTGTACAACCTTTTGAGTATGCGATGCTGCCGGAACTGCAGGAATCATAGGGGGCGTGAGACTTCCTCGCCTTCTGGCAGGCCGTGACGAAGGGCGGCTGAACGCGCCCGGGGGTGTCCTGCTGCCCGTAGCTCTCAGATCATGCGACGTCCTCGGAGATATATGCGCAAAAATAGACGTAATGCACTATGAAGGATTCAGCGTCACCAGCTTTCCAGAACGCAAGCTTCAAGCTTCGGGTACCCATCGGGTCAGCCTGAGGCTACAATGAGATACACCTATTATGCACTACACCCCTCCCACGGTGTTATGATGGCGGTCTATGAAGCAATTAGCGGTCTCAACAGGTCCGGAAAGCGGGCCAAACATCGCTCTACGCTGTTAACGCGAAGACCATGGAGATACCCGCGCCTGTGGGAGGCCGGCTATTCAGCGTCCACAACATCGCAGCAGTAGGCGCGATCATCGCATTTGGTCAGCAGATAGTGAGGGGCACCTCCATTTTGCTTTCATTCTTGTTCTCGACCCAGTTTCCGGCTCGCGGCTGCAACTAGAAACCACTCGACATCCTATCCTGGAGACTACACGTGATGGTATTCAAGGTGTGCCCAAGTGCAGTCCTTGCAACGATGGCGGACAACTCACCATTGTCATCGTGTTACGCGATCAATTGGTATATGCGGTCGACAGGAATAAGTTTCTGGTGGACGGGTTCCCACAAGACCTTGAGTCGATGGTTATGACGAAGCCGTTGAAGAAAGGATTGAGGGCGCTGGATGTAGGCCCGGAGTGGTTGGACAAACAGTCACTGGTGATGCTCGTAAACCGCAAAATCACCGGCAAATCCCAACATGTACTTTGTTTCAACATTGTCCGACGTAGAAGTATGCTAGAAGTTGGCACACACACGGATGCGACGGGTTCGCACTGGTAGGACAGGTGGTGCCCGATTCTGCGACGTTACTGTTGAACGTTTATTTTCTTCAATCTCTTGATATACCTATTGCTGGGGTATGATATCACAATCTAAAAACTACATGTCAGAGCTTCCGCGTGGCACACCGGGGGCAAGTACCTACTGTGGCATACTGAGGCTCGCGCGACGGTGGCGGTTTGCGCAACAGCTGGAGCGCTGACATCTAGGCCTGACGTGAAAGAGGACGGCAACCGCCGGAACTCCGTAGCTCCGGCGCTGCTATGAACCGTACGCCGCACACTCATTAGAGTCAATGTCTTGGTCGATCCTTGAATCCCACTGCGGCGTCTCAAACAGCTGGATGCCGCCTTGATATTGAATTCAACAAGCGTTATCAAGATAGTGTTCCGCTTTGGACTCGAGCGCTATTTGGTAGATGCTTGCTTGAAGAGTGGTGGTGTAAACATCACAGTGCGTTACTGTGAACCTGCCACATACAGGAACTTTACTGATGATCTTTGCGCTATGCTACAGGAATATAATGCATTACGCTTCTCTACAACGATAGAATCCGACGGCACAATTGTCCATACTCTAGTGTCCGCGGCTATCG
Organism: Fomitopsis palustris; assembly: GCA_029783445.1. Taxonomy (NCBI): domain Eukaryota; kingdom Fungi; phylum Basidiomycota; class Agaricomycetes; order Polyporales; family Fomitopsidaceae; genus Fomitopsis; species Fomitopsis palustris. Next base: position 59,777 of record JARAOQ010000055.1, read on the forward strand.
TATCCTGAGCTCAATACGCCAGCATATCTTGCTCCCTCCTACAGCTCACACAACAACGTGGATGTCCAGGCGCTGGAGGATGCCGAGTTCCACAACCCGCACTGCGGATTCTGGTGCGTGCGTCAAGGATTGCAGTGCCTTTCCTACCCTTTCCACCAGCTCGGCTGAGCTTTGACGGGTAGCACAGTGATCTGGAGGCGTCGCCGGGGCGCTGTCATCGGTAGACATCGTTTCTGGGTCGGAGGCGCCCGCGGTTGAGAGGAGGCTACTGTGGTGAAGACCCTCCTCGCTATACAGGACGCGTGAGGTAGAGTTGGTAGGCTGTTCAGAGACCTTCTCGGACTCTTTATCGACGTCGACCGCTGTCGCCAGCTCTGGTGTGCGATTTGTGTGCTCCTCCGTCGCGTGAGGTGGCCTCGGTCCGAGTGAGACTTGAGTTGGCGGGAAGAACGAGTCCACGGCGAGGATGCTCTCACGGAACTGCTGGAGGCTTGGACGCGAACTTGGATTGATCCTGAAGACCCTCTTCAATATCTGGACAATTTCCCGCGAGGCTGGGAGAGTGCGCTCCAGATAAGTGTCGTCTAGCAGATACTCGCAGAAGCGATCATCGTCACTTGTAGCCTTCCCCCAGGGACATAGGCCGGTGATCATGTTGACAAGGACGACCCCCAAGGCCCATATATCGGAGCGCCTTGTCGAGTACGCCTGGATGCTGAACTCCTCGCCGATGCTCTCTGTGATCTTTGGTGAGTCCACCTAACTGTCGAGTAGATCGCGAGACTGACCTGGGCTCAGGTAGGGGAAGCTGCCACAGCAGAAGGTGGTACTATGTTTGTTGGATGTCGCGAGCCCAAAATCGGCTACGTATGCCTCGCTTCCCTCCGCGTTGCAGAGGATGTTCTCGGGCTTGAGATCGCGGTGGAATATCTCCCGCTGGTGGCATCCGTGTACTGCATCCAGGATCTGGAGGAAGACGGACCGGACCAGCTCGTCGTTCCCCCTGTACGCTCGGCGTTCGAAGATGGCCCTGTACAGATCGCTCTCGCAGTACTCCAGGGCGATATAGAGGTACTGATCATCGTCCCAAGCGTCGTGCATTGGAAGGATGTGGGGGATGTCGGAGACAAGGTGGTGGATGGCGATCTCGCGCTTCTGGTAGTCGACATGTGGCTCGTCGAGCTTGCGAACGATCTTAATCGCGCATCGTGAGGGGGACGTATCTGATGAGGTGGTCGGGGCATGGTGATCGGTTGCAAGGTATACGACTCCGCCGCCGCCAGCGCCGAGGAGTCGTACCAGCTCGAAGCGACCGTCGTCGATCAGCTTGCCGGTGAAGTCAGGCATTTGGTTAGCCATGGTTTGGGGCGTCATTGTAGCCAAGGTGTGTCAAATGGACAAAGATAATGGATGACATCGTCGAACCGTCCCACCTTTTATATATGTAAGAGAGGCGGGCTCGGATACAGGGAATGCATCCTCTGAAGCCATCCGCTAGTACCCCACGTCGCCCGCGGAGGAGGGTCGTCTAGAACATTTGTGGAGCCAAAGTCAGTCAACATCGCAACGCATGGGAAGTAAGTGGAGCGTTTCATCGTCGCCGTTGCGATTTGAACTTTCGAACACTAGAGTTACATACCCCGCTGAGCAACATCCAGAAATGGTCAAGCCACGCGTTTTCGGTGGTCGTAAGCGGGGCGTCGTCGCACATGTACAGAAGCAAGTTTGTGCACGTTGCAGACTAACTATGTCATTCGCACTCACGCCATAGTTAGGGGTCAGATTGGCGTTGGAAGATCGCATGGCATTCGATATATCAGTGACTTTCTACTTCTACATTGTAGCATACGTAGTGTGACAGCATATTGTACATCGATGTTCGTCAATTACAGAGCAGAGACCGTACGTGGAACGGTGTCCGGCAATCCGTTCAAGACACGGAAGTGTGGCCCCGTGAGACTCCGTCGCGTCTTCTCGAATGTATGGAACTTGAATTTGTCCGCCTGCTCACCCAAGCCCACCTCGTCAGACATCTCCGGGATAGCAATTTCTGGATCCTGCGCATGTGTCTCGGGGGTGATCGGCGGGTCGCTCTCTTCAGCTGATGAGGGCTCGGTGTTCTCGGACGATGACGATGATCCTGATGTGCCCAGAGAGAACGCATGCTCGGGTACAGCGGGGACGTTGTAGCCAGGAGGGAGAGGGAAATCCTCCGCGACGATGGGCGGCAGCTCTAGTCCATTGACAAAAAGGCTGCATGAGCCTTCGATCTCCACAGCGAGTGGAGGGGCGGCATTTCCCTCGAGGGCGTCGGAATACTGTGAGCTTGAAGTTGAAGAATCTCCAGAGGCGGATAAATAGACGGAGGCAGATGATTCTCCGGCCAGTGACTCGTCATCCACCCAACCCGTGCGAGGATCGTAGCATTCGTACATCCCTTTCACGTAGGGTGGTGCATTCTTGAGTTCCTCTGCCGACATGTAGAACGTCTTGAGGTTGGTGAGACGCTCACGGAGCGCGAGGAGGTCGATACACTCTTCCTCCCGCTTTGTGAAGATGCTACGGAATATCGCGTCCGCGTCCGTGGAGAGTGGGAAGATGTTGCGAAGGTAATTTTCTTCATTCATGAAGGACGCAAAGTTTTGGTCCTTCAGAGATGGACGTCTCCATGGACAACGCCCAGTAACCATGCAGAGGCCAATCATCCCGATCGCCCAGATGTCGTTCCGCCGCAGGTCGTAGTCGTTCCATTCTCCATCGACGTTATAACATTCTGTGCAGAGAAGTGTCAGAATGAAAGGGGATGTCACACTCGGAGCGGTACTGACCGGGACTCATGTAGTTAGCAGTGCCAACACGGAACATGTGGCTCCTGCCCGAGCTTCTGGTCGACAGACCAAAATCTCCGAGGTAGAGGGTGCTGAGGTCGTCGCTCACAAGTATGTTCTCCGGCTTCAGGTCGCGGTGGTAGATGCTGTTTTGGTGACAGGCATACACTGCATCGACCAGCTGAATGAAGAGCGACCTGAGGAGCTCGTCGTTACGAGCCAATTTGTGCTTGTAGACAGGGCCTAGGAGATCCCCACCCGGCAGGTACTCGAAAACGAGGTAGACGTATTGGGAGTCATACGCTATGCGATGGAGCGTAACGACATTCGGGTGTCCCGAGACGTATCCATGGTGCTTGCACTCGCGTTCGAGGAGCTTGCCCTTCTCGCAGTCGCGGTCGTACACTCGCGGCAGGACTTTGACTGCGCGGAAGGTTGGCGAACCGACGCACTGTCGGTCGTGAGCGCGATAAACCGTTCCAAAGGCGCCTGCGCCTAAGACTTCGAGGAGTTGAAGCCGACCCTTGTCGACTATCTTCATAGTAAGGCTGGGTATTGTGTTATAGTACGGCATAGCGGCAAATAACAATGAGGTGGCGGGTGAGGCGAGTGGATTGATGATGGCAACCAGTGCCGAATGCTTGAGTTCGATGTGTGGCCGTTGCGCTGAATCTGCCTCGTATTTATATTGATGTCTCGATGGTTATCCGCGTCCACCGAGTCCATGAGTCTAGATCGCAGACTGTGCCCACCATGCCCGTCTTCCGTCTTCCGTATCCGTGCTTCCTGCGCAAGGGAACCTACGTGTGGTGCAGATTGAAACGAAACGCGCTTACCGGCCTGATTTCAATCTGGACTGGCGTAGATAGCGTCATTGTGCGACGCAACGTTGAATGAGAAGTATGCATATGATGTACACCTTGAACTGGGAAGTCAGCGCATGAAAAGGGTTAGATATGGAGACTTACGTTTGGTACTACAACTCAAGATCTTGGTACATTAGGTTTTGCTGCCTTCGCGTCCTCTAACGCATTCCTGATACCCTGCGTCCAAGCGCCCAGTTCTTTTTCCAACCGCACGATCGCCTCCCGCACTTCGCGCCCCACCAGTCCACCCCCATTATCCGTCCCATACCCAATCAAGAGCTCCTCCCGCGCCCGCACCAGAGTCTCGTGCGCGAGCTTGAGGCGCGCGGAACCAGATGGTGGGAAGCGATCTAGGCTCGCGGAGGGATCGGTGGGTGGTGCAGGCTCGTCGACTGCGAGCAGCTTGCCGAGCTCCGCAAGAGCGACGCCGCGGACGGGGTGTCCCACCGGGAGGATCGCTGAGAGACCGGCGACATATTTCGCCGAGGTGCGGATTGCGTCGTCGAGCGCTTCTTGTGTCAACGACTCGGAGAGGGTCGCGATCAGTAGCTCTTGGTAGAGGCGCATCACTGCGAGCAGCGGGTGGCATGATGGGGTCAACCCTGCCTGCGTCATAACGTCTATTACGTTCGAGGCAAGTTTCTTGGTCTTCTGTGGGTCTATATGCGCGTCAGCGTGTACCACTTGTCATGCATAAGCCGACCTTACCAGACCGTTGCATCGTGGCTGCCTTTGCTAGCATCTCCTCGCCCACATTGAACGCATCCAGCTCGCCTTCAAGGTTGGCTGTGACAGCTTTACACTTCTTGCATGGTGGTGAAGTGCTGCCTGTCCAGGGTCAGCCGAGATGAGACACAGAGAATCCAGATGACCAACCATTCATTGGGGCGGGGCGGATACCGCCGCATCGTCTCGGGCAGTACATGGCTGTTCGGGGATCATCGTAGCGAGGTGTGGAGCACAGCGTGCACTTGCACTCGAAGTTGTAAGTTTCTTTGAGCTCTATCTGTCGTAGCTCGCGCGGAAGGGTGACATCAATGTATGAGATGGTAATCTGTCGAATGGTAGTCAGCTTGCTACTCAAAGGGACGACGCATAGTTGTTACTTCTTCTCCAGGAGCAATCGGCTTGATAGCAACAAGATTCATCTTGGGCTCCGTCATGCACTGGTCATGGGAAACACGAGGGAAGACGATCACTGCGTTAGGATCACAGGAATGGTTGACGAACGCAGCGACAGGTGACACAGTGACACCGATGGGATTCAGCGTATAAGAGGTTAACGTGAATGCGTTCGTTGTGAACTGGCATCGTAGTCAGAGCGGATAACTTCACGATGTACGAACGAGGCACTCACTCGGGAAATAATATCAACGAGATCTCCCGTTGACTTGATGCCATAAGGCTCGAGCTCAAGAGGCGACTCCACTCCCAGGTATCGGATCAGTGAGTGAGCGAGATGAGTGTATGGCTCGAAAGCGGAGGGTGGTAGAGTCGCTCGATCTACATAAAGTCATGGACTGTGGCAAGTCAGATATCTGTTCCACTCACGGGATTGTAACTGATTAATGGACTTCGTCTATAGCAACTTGTCAGTCTAATTGCAACCAATCGCGGCACAGACGCACCCAATCACTGTCTAAGCCATGCTGCTTGAAGCCCCAGAGCAATCGCCCCAGAGCGCGTAGCGCATCACTAGGAATCTTGGCGTTTTCAGGCGCTGAAGCTGCCCAGTTCCGTAGAGCTTTGCATTCGTACTTGTGTAACTCCCAATCTAGCGTCTGACATTTCTGTGTACGGCGTACATAAGTATCGAGAGTAACAGCTCCAATACGCTTTGAACATACTCACGTCTGAGCAGTACCACACGGTCTGGCATCTAGTGCACCTCTTCAATTTGGTGTCCTGCCTCGGGGGGCTGCTACAGTTCGTGCAGAATGTCGATAGATATGACGTTGATAACACACTGATGTAAGGTTTTACTGCGTTAATAATACTACCTGCATAGATCTCCAGCTTTACCGTAGAACTATTCGCATAACAAATTCACGAACCAGGTTTGTGGGCAACGATCGCAAAAGTGCCTCGTCCAGCTATACTTGACTCTCGCACTTGGGGGGTTTCAATACGCGCCTTTACCGGATTGTTAGGCGGTGATGACAAGGTTTCGTCTGCAATGTTAGTTTGCTCAATCCCACATTGTTCCGCTGTCACAACTGACTGTTCCGGGGAGTTCTCCGTCTTTGGGACGGATACGGCTTTGACGAAGGACCGCAATTCCTTAGCCTTCCTTGCTGCGCGCTGCGTTGCAAACGACATTTCTGGCGAAAGGCTGCTGAGTGACTGATCAGCGAGGTGTATGCTGTGAAGAAGATCAGCTCGTCCCGCGAGGCAGATGACGTAGTCATCGAACGGTTGTTTGCTCTTGTTATGCAAGAGCTTGCGTTCCTAACATGCACAAACAACCTCGTCTCCCGGGCCGATCTAGACCCTGAGCTTGTGCTATCATTAGGCTCTCGCTATAGACGCACCCGTACGCTAGCATCCCTCCAGTTGCTCCAATGCAGCCCCCCACGCTTCCTCGTAAGCGATGCATGTATGTGGGCTTCGAAAGTGGTACTCGGCGAATACTTTCGGCTGCACGTAGGCCTAGCTCCGTCTCTGGCAGTGGGTCTTGTGACGAAATAAATACACCTTATCGGGTGCCATGTCATGAGTACTATCTTCGGCGTTCGCGAAGCACTCGAGAACTCGCCCTGTACACGCTCGTGATGCCATTGAACGTCGGAGTAAAATGAAGGTGCGCCGTGAGAGTGCTTAAGTATCGTGTCTTCTACCTCTCGCGTCATACTCCCTGGAGTGCGTTCGTCCTCCCGCGAGCCTGAGTGCCAGCAATTGCTGATTTACCGCCATGTTCTCCTATCTGGCCCACCGTAGGGCCTGGTAAGTCTCATAGGACTGTTTCCTCCAATATATGCCGTTAATGCGCTGCTTCTAGTGCCGCCAAGCAGCGAGAGCGCAAGGAACGCATCGAGAGCCTCCCACCAGTGTACCACGCCCCGTTGACACCAGCAGACAGAACCATCCTTTCCCAACCCGTGTCACAAATCGTTGCGAGAGTCCAGGCTGGCTCACTGAGCCCATCCGACGTCCTCGTCGCATATGCAAAGAAAGCGCTGAAGGCACACACTGCCACGAACTGCCTCACCGAGATCCTCATCCCGAAGGCAGAGGAATGGGCCAAGAAGTGTGACACGCAGGGCCCGCTCGCGGGTATGCCCGTCAGCCTGAAAGACACCTCCGCCATCCCGGGGTTCGACTCCTGCATCGGGTACTCGGCGTGGGTGGGCAAGCCCCTGCAGAAAGAGTCTGCGCTGGTGCGGCTGCTGCGCGACGCGGGCGCAGTACCGTTCGTGAAGACAAACGTACCCATCACGCTACTATCACTGGAGTGCTCGAACGATGTGTTCGGGACAACAACGAATGTGTGGAACAAGAAGTATACCCCGGGTGGGTCCACGGGTGGCGAAGGCGCTCTACTTGCGTATGGGGGATCGCGCCTCGGGATAGGCACGGACGTTGCGGGCTCCGTCCGCGCTCCCGCGTGAGTTGAACCGGTACAATTTCCATGCTCATGTTGACCTTGAGCTAGGCATTACTCAGGAATTTATACCATCAAAGCGTCGATGCATCGGTTCTTGAAGTCGGGAAATCCCACAAGTATGCCGGGGCAAGAAGGTATACCGGCAGTATATTCCCCCATGACGCGCACCCTAGAAGATTTGGAGACCTTTTGGCGTGCGATCATGATCATGAAGCCCTGGGAGTACGATCACTCAGTAAGCCCACACACGCAAAGACGGGAGCAGGACTCACGCGCATTTCGCTTGCAGGTGCTCCCGATTCCCTGGCGTGAAGTCAACCTATCTGAGTCGAAACCTCTGCGTTGGGGCGTGCTATGGGACGACGGTAGGTGTACGTGTCCAAAGTCTGCGAGTCACTCATCCTGCAGAATCTAGGTGTTGTTACGCCCTCTCCTGCTTGCCGACGTGCGCTGCAGGAGGTGGTGTCTGTGCTTGAGAGCAACGGACATGAGGTGTTCAACGTGTATGTGTCTTCATTGAGCAACGGGGCAGCGTTTCACAACTCAAATTAATAGCATCAACCCACCGAGCCCGTACGAAGGTCTCAAGATCGCGGGACAGCTTCTTATGGCAGACGGAGGTGAGTTCATACGCTCCCATCAAAGACGCCGAACCTGCTGAACATGATTTAGCAAAGACCTGTATGAAGCCGATGCGTACCGGTGAGTTCAACGACCCCGGGGTGCGCGAAGCTGCCGCCATGTTCCGCACGCCCTACTTCGTCAAGAAGCTGTACGCGTGGTACCTACGCTACGTCAAGCGCGACGAAGTGTACGCCGGGCTTGTCGAGGGCTGGTACGAGAAGGATGTGCCTGAGTACCTTGCACTCATCGCGCGGAGAGAGGGATATCGCGAGAAGTGGTTCGAGTTCATGCGCGCGAACGCTATCGACTTCGTACTTACGGTGCCCAACTCGCTCCCGGCGCCCCCAATTGGTGGGATGATGGCAGGGTGGAAGGCGTGTGGATATACTTTCCTGTGGAACATCGTGCGTATTCCTCTTCTACGTCAAGTGCGTCAGTGTTGAGGCCACCGTGCGGCAGCTCGACTACTCAGCGGGCGTACTCCCCGTCACGCACGTCGACGCAGCGCTGGACGCGCTGGCGACGTTTAAATCGAAGAACGCGATCGAGGCCCAGCAGTATCGGATGTACGACGCGCAGCAGATGCACGGTTTGCCTGTTGGGGTACAAGTAGTGGGGAAACGTCTAGAAGAGGAGAAAGTGCTCGAAGGCATGAAGATTATTGAGGGGTTGCTCAAGAAAGAGGGCAAGGCTTACGTTCAGTATGAATCGGATGACTAGAGCCTAGAAATACCCACAAGGCCGCAAAAAATAACATTTTCAGCTTGAGACACTGCTACACCAGAAGATTATCCGAAGTTCGCTGTCGACGAGTCGCAGTAGCGCGAGCTTACTATACAGTACAGTAACTGAGCGGACGAGAGGTGGAGGGGTCGCGGGCCGGGGATGCATCGGCCGGGATTCGACACCCGAATCGATCTCCGTCGATGACGAAGTGGCTGCTACATCGACTGGGCACCATCATCCCTCCTACCTCATTTCTCTTATCCGACTACGGCTGGGCCAGCTCCTACAAACCCAGACACGAACGCCAGCGCAGCAGAAATACTTGTGTAAACTCGCGGTGCGTAGCAAACTCACTACGGATGCTGTGCGCGCGCAGCTGACCGCGCTCTATATCAGGCAGCGCGGACGAACACTGAGCCCACTCCTCCTTACCCGTCTCCCCATCTTTCCCCGCCATGGACGCCCTGCGATTGCGCAAGAAATTTCCCGAAGTCTCCCAAGATGAGATGTTTGACCTCATCAACCGCTTCAAGTACGTCACAGAACCGTCGCTTGTGGCAACTGCGATCTCACAAGCCCCGTAGCTCGATCAACACCGATACACCCGGCCGCGTAGACAAAACGCAAGCATTGCAAGCATTACAGGCCTCTGGACAGTCGTATGATGCGGCGCGCGAGACGTTGAAGCATGTACAGGTGGATGCTAGCGGGAAGCTCGAACTGGAGGACTGGGTGGAGGTGCGTCGCGTCTGCTTCTCGCCTTGCACACTCTCGTTGAAATGGTTGCTATTGTGCAGCTGAACGCGAAACTGAAGACGCAAGCCCCTGCGTCTGTCTTGCCTTCGCACAAAGGCAAGGTCACCGTCCATGGCTCGAACGCCAACGTTAGCCATACTATCAACGAGGATGAGCGAGCAGAATTCACAAACCATATCAACATGGTACGTCTCATGCGACTATTCACACCGGTGGATGGCGTTCTCAATATTTCTACACAGGTACTTGAAAGCGATCCCGACGTTGGCCATCGTCTGCCGATCCCCACCAATACGATGCAACTCTTCGACGAGTGCAGGGACGGTCTCATCCTCTCCAAGTTGATCAACGACTCTGTACCTGAGACGATTGACCCCCGTGTCCTCAACAAGCCCACCCCACGCAAGCCCCTGAACAACTTCCAAATGACCGAGAACAACAACATTGTCATCTTGTCCGCGAAGGCTATTGGCTGCTCTGTAGTCAACATTGGTCCCGTTGACATTGCGGAAGGCAGGGAGCACTTGATTCTCGGTCTCATCTGGCAAATCATCCGGAGGGGTCTGTTGGCACAAGTGGACATCAAGCTCCACCCCGAGCTGTATCGTCTGTGCGAGGAGGGCGAGACCATCGACGATTTGCTTCGCCTGACTCCCGACCAGATCCTCTTGCGATGGTTCAACTACCACTTGAAGGCTGCTGGCTGGCACCGCAGGTCTGTACCGCACACTCCTTGCTCGGCTCCTCAGCTAACAGTCCGATTTGCAGAGTGAACAACTTCAGCCGTGATGTGTCTGATGGCGAGAACTACACTATCCTCTTGAACCAGCTCAAGCCAGATGAGTGTTCTCGCGCACCTCTCCAAACGCGCGACCTCCGCCAGCGCGCGGAGCAGGTGTTGCAGAACGCAGACAAGATCGGGTGCCGGAAGTACCTCACGCCGGCGTCCATGGTCTCAGGAAACCCTCGGCTGAACCTTGCGTTTGTCGCGAACCTGTTCAATAACTACCCGGGGCTTGACCCGCTCGATGAGCAGGAGGCAAAGGACTACGGCGTGGTCGAGGACTTCGATGCTGAGGGCGAGCGTGAAGCGCGCGTCTTCACACTCTGGCTCAACTCCCTCGGCGTCGAGCCCGGCGTGTTCAATCTGTTCCAGGACCTGAAGGACGGACTCATTATTCTCCAGGCATTCGATAAGATCCTGCCGGGGAGCGTGGTATGGCGCCGCGTCAGTAAGCCGAAGGAGGGCGCGACGCCGAGCTATCAGCAGACGATGGACGGCGAGGAAGAGGAGGATATCGGTGTCACACCGAACCAATCGAAGCTATCGCGCTTCAAGCAGGTCGAGAATTGCAACTACGCGGTGGATCTTGCGAAGCAGAACGGGATGCATATGGTCGGCATTCAGGGCGCCGACATTGTGGATGGGTCGAAGACTCTTGTGCTCGGGCTCGTATGGCAACTCATGCGGTTAGTTGCTTTGTCACTGTCCTTGCACACATACTCTTACATACTGTCCTCTTCTGCAGGATGAATATCACCAAGACCTTAAGCTCTCTGTCAGGCAAGGGCCGTCCCATAACGGATACTGAGATCCTCAAATGGGCGAATACCACTGCTCAGAAGGGGAAGCCTGGCTCCAAACCCATCCGATCTTTCAAAGATCCCTCACTCACAACCGGTATCTTCTTCCTCGACTTGCTGGAGGCATTGCGCCCTGGCATTGTTGACCCCAACATGGTCATCCATGTAAGTGAGACAGGGCCCTACGAAGATCGTCGCCAGAATGGTGCGTCCAAACACTTCTCCTGTATACTCACTCGGCTTACTCATTTTCTGCAGCAAAACTTGCCATCTCTATCGCGCGTAAGATGAACGCCCTGATCTTCCTGGTTCCCGAGGATATCGTCGACGTTCGCCCGCGTCTCGTGAGTCACCACACTCCCTCGATACCTTGTGACTAGCTCACGCTACTGCAGATCATGACGTTTGTTGGCAGTCTCATGGCGATCGGCAGCCAGTGAGACAGGCTTGAACAAACAATCTAACATATGTCTCTACTATCCTCTGGTTCGGCGATTGTTAGTGTATCGATGAAGGAATCGGACAGCCATGTGGTGTATTGCACTTAAAGCCAAGTTGTAATGTCTCACGAGTTACGAAGAACGAAGAGCTAGGAAAGAATGTAGTACGATACAGAAATAAAAGGCACTCTTGTAATCCCAATATCTTTGGCCGAGGAAGGCGTAGTAGGGCATACAGTGGATTCGTTCTTAACGGAGAGTCGCCCTGAGGTGTGTTCACAACCTCCGTCCGCCCATCATCATTCTGATTCGTGTGCTTCATTCTCGTTACAGTTGCATTGTTACGGCAGACTTTCCATCCGGTGGCCAGACTGACAATACTCTGGTGCTCTAATCGCAACGACGGATGCATAGTCCATGTGACCGTGGTGACGGATGACAGCACTATCGCAGTTGCATGTATGTACACGGGATTAACTTCCCTCGTGTTCACTTTCAGCCTCACCGTATCATCGAAGATCATCATGTCCGCCAAGGTTGACTCCGGGAAATCCTACCACCTACAGTGCACAGGTATTGCGAAAGAGACAGCGGAAGCTCACAGCGCTCCCAAAGATATCACGCTGTTCGGCAGTTGCTTCTGCCCATTCGTGCAACGGGTGTGGGCCGCACTGCAGTACCTCGGGATTGAGTACAAGGTAAGCGTTCCTGATGGTGCTGAGACAACCTGGTATCGACGTTGATGGCCAGAACATCAGTACTGTGCGTCAAGAGTGCTGGATCGGGCGACGTGTTCTCTCTGTCTGAGTGAACGCCTTCTGTAGATGAGGTTGATCCGTATAAGAAACCCGCCGACCTTCTCGAGGTGTCGCCCAAGGGCCTCGTACCGGCTCTCAGACTGGAGAACTACAGTCCTCCACGAGCCGTGAACGAGAGCACAGTCATACTGGAGTTTCTAGAAGAGTGAGAGTCAAGGCTGCTTACATGGGCGATCCATGCTGATCTGCACGGTGCTTACCCCACCGTAGTATCGCAGCGACTACGACCAAACGGAGTCTTTTACCTCCGGTCACCGATCCTTGTGCGGCAATGTCCTCTCCAAAGAATTCATGATGACATATGCATTGCTGACGGCATTGTCAGATGCACGGGCACTCATCCGCCTGCAGGCAGATCACGTCAATCGCACGTTAGTTCCCGCGTTCTACCGGTACATCCAAGCTCAAGATGAGGGTGCGCAGTGATATATCCGTATTTCATAGCGCAGTACTGCTTACGGTAGCGCTGACGCAGGAAAGCAAATACAAAGCGGGAAAGAGTTCATCGAAGCCATCAACGGCTTGCTCAAGCTCTTCCAACGGGCCGAGAATGAGACCCAATCGAATGTTGGCCTCTGGCGGGAAGGCGGGTCTTTGAGTCTCGCCGATGTCATGGCAGGACCATGTGAGAACATACCTTCCCTTCCTATGCGTACAAGCGATTGTGAATGTGCATCTCACAGGGTTGTTCCGGGCAACTAATGTGCTGGTGCATTATCGCGGATTCGCCCTCCCCGAAGGGCCACGGTTCCGAGCCTACCTCGATCGCCTCTTCAATGATCCCGCCTTCAAGGCCACCTGCAGCACGGAGGACCTATACATTGACAGTTACGAACGGTAGGTGTCTGCTGGGAATGGGCGGCCAAAGTAATCACGCGTTCACATTCAGATATGCGCATAACCGTCCCAACACGAGCCAGGTGGCTAATGCAATCAATGCCGGCACTGCACTGCCCTGAAGACGCACGGTGCCGTAGCGTATATGGAACGCGGTACCAAATAGCTCCACAAAGATGAATCACTGTTCTCTGCCGTGGTCATGCCCGCTTTCCGAGACACGCATTCACTAGTGCAAGCACGAGGGCACACCTTCGCTTTCAACCTGAAGCTGAACTCTACCTTTTCCCGGGCGTGTGTTCGAAGTATGAGGCGGGGTTGCTTTGTTACATTTCTGCCGGGAAACTCCAGGATACCTCAGCCTCAGAAGCAATGAAACCGCCCTTCGTCGAAAGAGAGTAGACTAGAAGCCCCGCACCTGGCGTCATATCTGTAAGCTGGTAGCCTACATGGCTAGAATAGGAGCAATCCAAGCAACATGGGTCTCTGAGGCAATGGAAAAATCACCTGGGGCTACTACAGTCAGATACCGCTCAGGCATTGTCAGCGAAATCGGTGTCTGTCATAAGCGTCAAGACCCATCCCCGACGGCGAAGCCCAAGCTTCCGAGCTGTCGTACTACATTCGGGGTGGTTTCGTAGAAGAATGACAGAAAACACAGCCTCTTGCTACTAGCATTCACGAGTGGTCAGGATGAGAGACGTCGCAGTTATTGTTCTTGGCACGCTGGTATTTACCTGCGTCTGCGTCGGAGGTAGAGCGGGACGGCGCGCCCGGAGGAGCGTCGACGGTCGGCGTCCAGAGCGTCTGCGCGACTATGTACGTCCCAGCCGAGACGGAGTCGGCGCGCTCACCAATCGAGAGAAGGTAGGCGATGCTTGGCGATCGATCATTGCGTATTTACACTCGTGTCGATCGTACGGGGATGCTTTCTACTGGCATGGAGCAGGGGTGACGGCAGGGATCGTGGTCTAAGAGTCCTATCTTGCGAAGTTGAGGCTCGAGACGCTTGAATGACCATCGAGAAACCATGGTTCGTCGCGTAGAATACACAGCCTCTCAGTTGGGGCGCTGTGGCATGGTCTTCTCTGTGCGGCGCGCTACAAACGAGAGTCACCTATCTAGGGACGGTTCTGCTTCGTTGGCGTCGGGAGCGGGATTGGCGCCACACATCTGGGATATCTATCTCCTCGTCAGCGATACTGACAGAAAAAACTGGAGGTACTTGACCTAGGCTAGAGTCGCGCCATGCCTACTGAAGATCGAGATACCGATGGCATGCCAACATATCAACGTTAACTCGAGCGTGACATCGCGGAGTGATGGCTGTGGGCGGATGAGACACAGCGGCATCAGTCAGTAACTACTGAGTGCGCACTGGCCAGCCGCGATGCTATGAACCACAGGAGGCCACGCTGGTTGTTGTATGGGCACGTACTGCCATACGCCTTGGGACGAATTGAACCTTTGCACTACTCGCCAGTATAAGGCAGGCAAGAGTCGCATTGAAGTACAAATGCGGCTGTTGCGCACAATGTGCGAGCCTGCTTGACGCGCACTTGGGTTCTCTCGGGTATCGCCAACCCACTAGAAGTACCTGTCGCGACGTGATACATACGTGGGCCACAACAGATAATCTCGTGAGAACTCGCCTGAGCTACGTGCTGCATTGCACATCGACGCTTCCGCAACAGAATGCATTATATCGAGCTATTTCGCCGGGTTAGGAAACGGCAGCATATGAGCATACCCACTGCATGTATACGCATCAGGATCGGCGAAGCACTGTACAAGCATGTCAACGGTCGCAGGCATAGTCCGAACACAGTAGTGTGCGAGCAGCTGATTGATGCAGAAAGCCCATCCGAACCTCCGCCCGAGCCTCACCAATCTACTGATCTCTCCGAGAGTGTACTAACGCTACTAGCAGGACATTGGTCGAGGTACCTGCCTTGGATTATATAGGACGAGGTCTCACAGCATGCATGGCTCATGCGCATTCAAACCATGTCGAGTTCGTTACACGTCGCGCAACTTGAAGGTTCCCATGTAACCCTTGGATTGGTATGAAGCGAGCTCGGCGCCCAATCTTCTGTCATTGTCTCCGGAAAGCGCGGTCGAACCTGCGTCGTAGATGACATACTTGCCTCAATCAGCGTCGGGCTGGATGAGGCTCACAGCAAGGCGAGCGGCGGCCCCGGCCATATGCTCACGTCTCTGTGGTGATCGGCGAAGCTGACAGTCACTGACCTAGCGTCGGTCGGGAGACCGTCAAGAAAGGTACCTACCTACGCCGCCGCCCCGAATGTTTGGCTGCACTCCGTCATCCGCTGCCCTCGCTCTAGGTGAGCACTGTTCCGCGAAACGAAGACGAAGTACGAGTTCCGTACCTCGAGAGCGGGACAGATCCACCGGAAGGATGCGCTTCCCCTCTGAGGCGACTTGCATACGCCGTCTGCCATTCATTGAATACATCCGATGCATTGGCGAGGATTGTAGTCACCCGCGGGACCACAGCCAACTGGGGCACACGCCACGATCACGATCGGCATGGAAGAGGAACCGTGCGGGCGTGCTGTCACTGTCACCCGCGCAGCGAACCGTAGGCCCTGCTTCCGCGAACCACACGCAAGCAATCGGCCACTGTCTCGCGATATGAAGGCCACTATCCATGTTGGCAGACGACGTGCGCAGGTTGTGCGGACACCGCGCTGTGCGAGCCAGTGTGTATTGTCGTTCTCCCGCTCACAGATATGGGCGGGTGGGGTCTGCCACCGGACATTGACAGCTCGATGTTCGCACTAGCGAGGCAAGGGAGCCGAAGAGAGCGATGCCAACTGCATCGGGCTTACAGAGCAATGAACATTGAACATGGGTGGGCGAACGATGTGGCCCTGAGCTTACCTCGCAGGCTGCCGGGCGCGGCACGATCCGTACTCCACTCGCGATTGTGGTGCAGCTGACAATGAGTGGCAGGACGTGAGATTCACCAGGTAGCCGTATTGGGGTGCGCATTGCACGTTCATACTCGCTACCCAGTGGCCTGGATGGTCAACGTCGTACAGGGGGACGACGTCCAAGGCTCAGGTACGCCGAGCTCCAGGGCAAGCAGCTTCGATGGACCGTATCCCAATTGGGCAGCTCGCGTTCGGCGTTCTAAGCACCCGACGCCTCTGGCAGATGATGACGCGAGTCCAAGGGCTTAGAGTAGGCCATACACCTGTTCGAGTGGACGGCAGGTGGAGGCACCGAAATTAGGCAAGACGAGTACCAGCGAGCTTGGGGATTCGCGGGGGAGGCTCGGCGGCGTCTGCGGAGTCTGATAACCGGCCGAGTTCATTTGGCAGGTGTAGGACCCGAATACAGCGCCGGCAAGCGAAGTCTGCGTTCAGTAACGAGCGTCGTCATACGAACGCACGAACGCGCGCCATGAGCCGAGCGAGGCTGCGAAGGCGAGATAGGCAGACGTCGATGCGGCACTCAGGCTCGAATGCGGGGGAACGACGTCCGCCTCATGTCTGTAGAACGGCGATCAATGAATCACTTTGAATGGCAATCCCTTTGAGTGGTGCGACCGATGCACGGGGATACAGGCCCCGAACGAAGCTGCGTGACAGACAGGCAGACGCAGTATACACACCGCTGCTGGAGTCGAGACTGCCGCCATTGCACGGTTTGCCAGGATTCCGTAATTCACGCTGCGTCGTTGCGATTGATATCCGCAGTCACCTATGGGCTGCGCAATTGCTGGCCTGCTTGTTGGATCAACTGTGAAGCAGTTCGAATGAACGACGAGCGTCGCTGAGAGTCTACTGAAAGGGCTGGGGGCATCCCTGTGACTGTCAACTAGCGTTACCGCAGCACACCCTGTATGAGGTCCGAATTACCGGAGGAAAGAGCTGCATGGCGCCTTGCGTAAAGTCATCTCCGCAACGGGTCACTCGAGGCCGCAGTCAACCTATGAGCAGCCTCTGAGCCCGCTCGTGACAGACCTGCTTCTGCAGGTAGAAGACAGCAGCCAAAGAGGCGTCACGCCCGTGGGTGAGGAGCCAGGTCACAATCACCAAGGATGCCGTGAGTGCTTCTGTGCAATCCGCGATGTTCGCAGCAAGGAGAGCGGCGGCGGCAATCGACAAGGGTGGCTAGCTCCCTGCAATTTCCTGCGCAAAGATTGAGATTGGGAGGAGTGGAAGTGGAGAGGGACTTGGAAGTCTCGGCGGACCGCGTGGACGGAAAGAGGACGAGATGGGATCGCGCAGGGCGCCCAATGGCGGTCGGAGCGTCCGATTGGAGGAAAGTTTAACTTTGAGGTTGCGCTTACCTAAGTTTGATGGTTTCGAGAGCCTTGCCCAGTTTGGAGAGTGCGAAATCCGCATATCCAGGACCTGTTCTGGAATTGATGAGCCTTCGAAACGGGACGCGAGAGAAGCGAAGCAACGCTCAGCCTGCCCGTTCAAATAGTCCGCTCATCCGCCCGCCAAACGCTCTGATCCCTCCCTCCCCCGTCAACGCCCCGACGCGACATCTGCCACGGTCCGAGCACTCTGCCTCGTACCTTCGTGCCGTGCTCGCGTGCCTACCTGCGCAGCCGCAATATCTTTGCGCGTCCGGACACCATCCAGCACGCGTGTCCCACCCGCGTCCATCCGACGCGCGTCACCCCTCCGACCCCCACCACCATGCAGCGCACCACCGCAAAGCGAAGCCTGGAGAACAGCTACGACGAGCTCGACGCGAAGCTCGAGCTGCTGCAACAGCTATGCCTCCAGGACGTGGGGGACGTGCAAGCGCCCGACAACCCGCATCACCGGAGCAAGATCGCATGCGTCGACGAGCATTGGATTCAGGCCGAGTACGGGTGGGCAATGGAGTCTGCCGCGACATCCACCGTCAGCTTCTTCGACGAGGGTGAGTAGACACGATCCGAATATACTCGGAGCAGTTCATGTGCTGATACATTTGCGCAGAAGAAGAGGACATGGATGCGTGCATGCCGCATCTCTACGATCCTACGCTCTTCTCCGATCCGCGCGTGTCGCCGCTGCCTCCCACGAAACCCACGGCAAAGGTGCACCATCGAGCGTACAGTGAGAAGGAAAAAGTAAGTGCTTTCGACTCACATTCAGGCCTCGAGCAACTGCTCGTCCGACCCGGTCTCTTCTCCCCGCCGGTGACCCCGCTTTCTTCGATCGCAAGGCCTCGACCTGCGATGTCGTATGGGGCCCGGGGAAGCGGGATTGCGTTGGTAGGCTGATGGCGGCAAATCCGTTCAGACGTGCGCGCCGTCGAGGATGCCGCGGGAGCAGCGTCGGGACTTTCACATGCTGAGATTTTCCCCTACCCCATCTGGCCTAGTGCGCCGTTGTCCACATGGGAGGGTTCGAATGTTTCGCGTCTCACTCGTCGGCGTCGTGGTGGTCGTTGATCAAGGCGCATTTCTGGGTCGCGACCGCAGATCGAACTCTCTTTGCGTGATCGGTCACACCGTTACATACCGGTCACCATCGTCACAGCCCCCCGCATCGTAGGCGGAGGAGGGCATGGCGAGTCCTACACTTTCGTACCGCAATCTGCTCACGAAGGACACCGATGCGAAAGCTTGCGGATGTGTGAGAGTGCTGGCTGCATGTTTCTGTCGTGTCCAGCGTCCGAAGAGCTATTTCCGCATCTGGGCCGAGGCTTCCTCGTATGCTTTCCGACCGAGCAATGCTGACTGCATTCGCTTCTAGCCATTGCCTGCCCTTCCCCGCCCGTCACTCGTACGTCGAGGCGTACCAGACGCACCTCCGCCATCGCCTAGCTCGCCCTACACCCCTCTGCGACAGGTACCGTCGGGTTCACCTCCGCGGTCACCACTCAAGTCGTCCTTCTCGGCATCTTCCCTTCGCACGCAGGCTTCCTCAACAAGCCTCCGAAACACTCCCCCCACCTCCCCGCGTATTCCTTCCTCGCCGCTCAGGTCGCCAAAGTCGAGTACATTTCCGCGCGGCCCACAGCCCACTAGCGCTGATGTCGGTGCCGGCCCCTCTTCCGCACGCCCGTCTGTTGCTGGCCATAGACATGCGACGTTCCCTTCAATTACATCGACTCTCGAGCTCCTAGAAGAACGAGCTTCGCCGGTTGAGAAACGCATGGGTGTGCTTGTCACCGCTCCCTTGGGGATGTCCGGTCATACCTCGAACAACCGCAATCGCAGCACAAGCAGTAGCATCGGTCGCAGCAGCGGCGAGACCATGAAATCTATGCTGCCAAGCGGTAGCTCAGCCCCAAAGAAGCCTCAACGGCCTGTCCTCCCGGCACTGACAACGTCAATGTCGACCCCTCATTTACGCTCTACGCCAGTACTAAGCTCTCCGTCCTCGTCTTCCTCCGGTAGCTCGCTTGCCTCTCATACGACGGGGGGCACGGCTCGGGCATCGGGGAAGCAGACCGCCACTCCCATAAGCGATCAGTCCTGCTCGGGCGCACACTGCGAGGAATCTTCACCGGACGCTTCGCAGCCAGCTTCGCGGTGGTCGATGGACTCGGTAGTGTCTCGCCCGTCGGCTACGTCCTTCCTCCCTATGAGGGACACGCCGGCGACGGTGCCGGGGACTCCTCAGACCCCCACATCAGGAAGGAAGCGGGACCGACTGATCAGCTTCATCACGCGCGGCCGATCAGGCTCGCTTGGCAAGGGACTCCCGCCCATACCGAATTCGGCCAACGCCGGCCAGGATAATATGGCGCCCCTCCCGCGATCATCGGTTTCAAGAGAGCCGTCGTTCGTGTTACTCTCCCCCCGTCCATCTCTGAGCGCACCAGTAGCCCCATCCATGCCGTCCTACGCCCCCGCTACGTCGCCTCCGACCGCAACGATGCTGTCGACGTCCTCATCGGACTCGTCGACTATCTCTTCCGCGTCGAGCCTACAGACGCCCGTCTCTCTCGAGATGCATCGTCACGCGCTGCATTCCAAGCATGGCGACCTCTACACGCCTGATTCGCCTACGTATGTGCCAGAGGCATATGCGGCGCCAGTTGCCCATCCACGAGCGGTGCAAGGCGCGAATGCCGGAGGTGCCTTGCTGCCGCCATTCGAGTACCAGCAGGACGCGTACCAGTATCACGAGCAGCAGCACCCGCCAACGCCACCGACCTCACCGCCGCCAGAGCCCACTCTGCCTTTGCCGTCCCCAGGGACGCCTACTGCGTCGTTCCTGGTGTCGCCACAGCAACGGTCACAGTCGTTCTTTGCGTCGTTGCCCTTCAAGAAAGGCTCGAAGCGGCGCGACAAAAAGCTGGTTATCACTGGTGTGCCACTGGAAGATGCGGACGATGGCCGGGAGGGTGACTGGAAAGCGACAGAGAAGCGGAAGCGGTATGAGAACGTGGTGAGGTGGTGCGAGGCCTTCGGCGAGGTGAGGAAGATTGAGCGCAAGCCGGATGGTACGCTGCATGTGTACTGGCGGGATTGGGAGTCTGCCGACATGGTACGTCATGCTCCGGTCTTTTCCTGCCCTTCCTGTCGTTGATGTGCAAGCGACTCAGGTCTGCCGTGTACATGCACAAGTATACATCAAGGACGTGGGCCGTGTAAGCCTCGCCTGGCAGTACATCAGCTGAACCCGCACCCACCACCATCGACGGCAACTGCACCACTTCTCTCTCGCGCGTCTTCGCTGGGTCGCCCACCCTCGTTTTCCATCCGCCGCCGCTCAGACGGGCGTCCACACTCCTTCACCATCATGATGTTCAACATGCGCTCGTTACGGATCCATCCTCATCGTCCTGTACAACACACGGATTGCATATCACGTTCATTGCTGTTTTCACTCTACCCCAATTCGACCCCGGTGCCGTCGCACGCGCGCTAGTGTCTTGCCCTTGTCGTCACCGCGGAACGCCCGCAGGTCAGCTGCCAGCCCCTGCGTCGTCCGCCGTGCCCGCCCAGCCTACTCATCTACACATTCCCTCTTGCTCTGCTTTCGGGTTTCTGTCTTGTATTTGCATCGCGTCTGGTCTGTCTGTCTTCGTCATCGCGCTGTCCGATCTCTGCACGCTTCATTTCCCATCTCCTTTCTAGACACGTACTACTTGCTCCCCCGGGACAGTTTCGAGCCAGGAGAGAATTTGAACTCTGGTATCGCTCAGTAGTACAAAGTATCATAGGACGTTGTAACATTAGTTTGTCTAATACAGCCTAGAAACCACGCATTATCTCTGCGGCGTTGTCGACGTCCCGGGCGAAGGTTGGGGGGACGTATGCCTTCTCGTACGATTTGCGCGCACGGCGTCCGGAGGTACGCATATGCGGAGAGATGGATCAGAAGCCGATGTATCTATAAGCATCCGCCTCGTGTCTCATTTACGAAAGGGTCCAGATGGACCTGACGTAACACATTCCGTCCCCATTCCGTCCATCGTCGATTCGTCTGTGTCCGAATCGGAAGCTGCCGTCTGCAACCCTCCGATATTGACCAGGGTCTGTATACAGCTTCAAGTTAGGGACGCACACTTGTCTGGATATATTCAGGGCCATCTCTACACAATTCATATTCGCTCCTAGTAGTACCCGGAGGTTGGAGCCTCGAAAATAGCTGGGCCCGCAGAACATAGTATGTACGGTATGAGACCATACAACTGCGCTTCCAATATACTTCACTTACTTGACATAGATGGCGAACTCATAAGCATGAGCATTGAGTGCAAGAGACGCATTTCGGCAGTGCAGCATTACATATGCTCGTGCATTAGAAGCAGGGCGTATGTAGGCCCCACAGTACGTGAAGTCATTAGCCAAGATCTGTTACCGCCTTTACGGCGGGCATGCGACGTCAGATCTGACGCCTGTATCCAGTAGGTACAACCTAGCACTGGCGCAGGAGGTCCTCTCGCAGAGCTAGAAGCGCATCCCCGCTCGCTCACTCCGCCTTCTGCCTGCCCTTTTGCGTCTCCATCCACCACTGCACCCGTGCGAACGTCATATAAGCATATCAGTCAGAACAAGCTTCAACACATACGCACCTTGATTGTCCGGTGAATCCCCTCATCCAAACTGTAGAGCGGCGCGTAGTCGAGTGCATCGCGCGCCTTCGATATGTCGCACCACCGCGTCGTTGTGACCATCGCGACCCGGAAACGCGTCAGCGGGGCCGTACCACCCGAGATCCACGCCCACATCTCCATGAGCCACGCAATGACGAGCGCGACTGGCTTGGGCAGGACGGTCACCCTCGCGGGAACGTGGCCCGCCTCACGCCACAGTGCCCTGGGGAAGTCCCAGAACGGGATCGGAGTCCCGTTCGAGATGAAGAACGCCTGGCCCGCGACGCGCGCGTGCTTCGGATGTGTGGGCGAGAGGCGGTCTGCGGCGAGAAGATGCGCGTGCGCCGCATTTGGGATGTAGGTGAAGTCGAACTTGTTCGTGTTATCGCCGATTTGAGTGCCCGTCTGCCCCGCCTCCATAGCCGCCATGAAGCTCGGCACCGTCAGTCGGTCGCCCTCGCTACAATCATAAAGAAGGGTGCATGAGGTGCGGGGAGATGACGGCTCGAAGGCGGCCGGACGCACCCGAACAGACCGGCTACGCGCAGGGAACATGTCTTCAGCCCAGAGTCGCCTTCCTCGTTAGCAGCGAGGACGAGACGCTCAGCCTCGGCCTTGCTTGCGTTGTAGTCGTCGAAGGGAACCTCAGGGTAGGGTGCAGATTCATCGACGCCGGCTTGACCACGGCCGTCGAAGACGACGCTCGCACTGCTTGTGAATACGAGCTTCTGAACCCACTCCGCACGGGCTGCTTCGATCACACGCCGAGTACCCTCGACGTTGACCCGGAACATCTTGTCCTTCGGCGCGCCCGCAATGAGTGCTGCGGTGTGGATTATGCATGTTGGATTGCTCTGAAGAATGATGGAAGATAAGTATTAGACACAGGGTCCCAGTTGAGAGTCAGACATAGAGAAGATAGTGGGTACATATATAGCACTGGCCCCCACTCTACCCTCGAGACCGATTGTCGTGCGAGCGTCTATCTAGCTGTATGCAGAGGCGCGTGCATTTATTTGGCCAGGTCCTCAGTAGAGAAGAACGAGTCTTAGGACCGGGACGAGGAAAGCAGATAGCATTGCAGCCACATATGGGCCTTGGGATACTTGCCTCCATAGTCAGGTCAGGACGCGGATGTACACCTCATGCTACTGCTCTTGTCTGTTCCTCCGTAGCTTCACCGCACAGCGGCGAAGCGCCTATAGCAAATTTTGAGTGCGACTGCGCAACCAACTTCGCTGAAGGTAGACTCGAGACCTGAGAACATCAGACCAAGACCAGGACACCGTGGTTCTAGCGGTGCACATTGCAATGGCAACATGGTTCAGGCACCTCCGTGCACGCTCTCATTCGCCACTGAAGTGTAGAAGCAAGGTAAACAGGCAATGGATCAGGTCCATGGCTCACCTCTTTCACCGCTCGCATGATGTCCTCTCTGTTCGTGATATCTCCCAAGAACTCTCTGACACGTGGGTCAGGATTTGGAGCAGGTGCAATGTCGAACACGGCCACGGCGGTTTCACCGCGTTCAAGAAGTTGTCGGGCAATGCGGCTGCCCAAGAGGCCGTTTCCTCCGGTGATCAAGTACGACTCTGGCATGGCGTGTGGGGTCCGTAGAGGTTGATTTTGCGGAATATAACTTTACGAGATGCTGCAATCAGAGAGGATGTTCGTGTAGGAGAGATGGGACGGCGGCACGCTGCTACAGTACGAGGAGGGGGGACTCGCAGGAAGCCACTGCTACTGCCAGCGATGCTCGACCTGGGTACTCACGCGTTCATCTTCACGTGGTCGCGTAACATTTTGGTGCGTGACGCGACCTTTCCCGGAAACGGCGCCTATTGCTAGCTGGCAAGCGCCAAAGGCTTGTAGCCATGATTTGTATGACCGCCTCCCTTCGTACTAGACTCATATGCGACAAGCTGAAGGAGAACCTCACAAAATCGGTGTCGCTCGAGATCGCGTAGCTTTGCATTGGCGGATCGAAATCCCGTGAGTTGCCAGGAGGCCCTCTCCGCCCATGTTCGCACCACTGGCGTACTAGTGACGCCAAAGTTCAACTTGCACGAGCCTGTGGCCTCAGGCTTCAGAAGGGGCTCTTCTAGTATTGCTGCGCTCAGTGACACGGATACTCTACATACAGACTCTGTACCCCGCGGGTAGCTTATGCTTAAGAATTGGTACCATGGTGTATCAAGGCGACATCAGGAAGGAGGGTACCATGTAGACCGCGCGTCGCTGATTACCGCGCTACTTGCTCATGTTATTATCCCCTGTAGGCTGCAGCACCTCTCCTTCTGGAGTGTCTCTCGGCTCTAGTGCGTCCCTGTCCCACATGCATGCTTTCACCGATTCTCCAGCTGACACTGAGCTCAGTAACTGTCAAACGAACTGTGGGAGCTACCTCAACGTGTAGAAGATTCGTCGGCTATCAAAATAAGGCTCATCGGTCGCCACTACGTCGAATGTGCGTTGCCTGGGCATTAGCATCTCCCATTTGGTACGTTTGGTTGAATGTCGGCCCTTGGGCATGGTCAGACAACTTGGACAAGCCGGACACGCATTCCCCCCTGCGACGTGCGTTCACGCCACTGTCCACTCGTCGAACCTTCGAGCGTCAGAACATCAAGAATAGACCTGCACATGTCGCGTTGGGTATTGTACCTAGAAAGAGAAGCTCTGTACAACCTTTCGCTGTTCTTGGCGAACTCGTCCTTGAACGTCGGACCACTGATTGACACCCTACACGGATTCACGGCTCCTCGGCCACGACGTTCAGTGAGTGCTCTATGTCCGTATCGGCTTAATCTATGTCTATATGGGTGTCATATGCTAGCCTCCGGCGTGTCGCTCGATAAGGCCCGTCGAACATACTGATCATTCTGAGCAGCACGCCCTGGACAGAATACACCCTGTTCGGCTGCACCATCATCCAGCGCATTCAAACGTCGACTTGTCGTTCGGCCGCTGACTTCCGGGGCGGGTGCTATGTGTCCTATGGGACGTGCAGGGACCACGGGCGACGTCGTCTAGTTTCGGTCACCGCTCAAGGCTCGCAGCGTCCGCGGCTTGATGCCATCTTGCGGCGCATTCACAATCGAATTTGCTTTGGGTGTCTGGAGTCTATGGGTGCTTCGGGCGGTCGGAGGTGGGTAGTCCCTGGTTCCTCACTGTCATTTGTATTTGTGACCGGGGGAAGCTCGGCTTCACTGACAATGTCGAGGTCAACTTGTATTCCTCTTCTATGCCGATCGTGATCGTGGCATTTGCCACCGTCCATTTGCGCCTTCGCGGGCTAGTGTAGTTTGGCTCATGCATAGAGTCTCCGAGGTGCATCGGGACGCTAGCCTGAGGGCTCTAGGCGTGTACGCAGTTATGTCTCATCACTTCTGGAGTAGCGCATAGTAGCGGGCGTAATGCTGTTCAGGGCTCACCATACTTATAGTACATTCCACTTGCTTGGCTAACTCCGCGTAGCATGCCAGTGTACAGGTTTGGCTGACAGATCAAGAGGCAGTAGTTGTGACCGGTAGGACCGATGTTGACGTTAGGTATGTTCCTCGTATTATTCCTCCAATATGTGATTCACAACCATCCTACTATGTGTCAAAGATCGTAAGTTACAAACCATTGGCCTTTCAGCTGACAAATATGCATCTACGGTCGACATCGACAGTGTTACTCGACTGAGGTGATCACTAGAATTGATGTGGCTTGATAGCAACACAGTAAGCCTATTCTTTTGTTCGTAATCCACGCGCCTGTGCCTGTTCTTCCGCATGTGAGCATATGTGTCTATGCCTACTCGTGATGTTGTTTCGCGGCCACCTCCAGTACTACCCAGTGGGAGTCATCAATCTTTGGCCACCTCGCAGCGTCAGTTACATTTCAGCGACAGCATCTCTGTTCAACGCAGCTTGTAATGCGTGCTTCTAGCAGCCGCCGTGGAGCTCACGATCCGAGGGTTCACTCGTTGTCTGCAGACGATCAACGCCGGGTGAATATCGTATCGCCGCCACTTACACCAGAATGTTTGGTCAGCGATGGCTTCACCCTGCTTCACCACCTGCCGAACAGGGGAGCCTACCTGAGTTTTTCGTGCATTTGCAGTACTCATCGATGCTCCCTGTGATCAGTGACAAGTCTCCCGAGTAACTTCTAGTATATTACTCATGCTACGCGGCATTCGCACGTTAGTACACTGGCACCGACTCCCTCATATTCGCCTGTGGCATGAGTCCATGTCCACGAACCGAGCTCCACGACCCTGGGCTGCATATACATTGAGGTGCCTCTACGCTAATGGCGGACTGCCTCAACAAGATCGTATTCAGGGTCTGCCTCTAAGGGAAACGCTTAACTGGATCTTGTCACCTACCTAATACGGAAAGTAGGGCAATAGGCTGTTGCGTTGCCCGGCACTCCGCCACACGGACGCAACTTGCCACCACCTACTCACATTCGAATTTTGCCAACCATCACCTGCAGCCTTTTTGCTTCTCCTTCGCATGATGAAATGACGGTCATGCAATGATGCACGGCGCGAGCTCGGTCCGGGGACCATCTCTCTTGACTCAGAGAAAGACGCCGCCAGGTCCTCTCACCTCGGGCGTTTTCCAATGACATAAACGATGCATCCACTCAAGGCTGATGCATTAGCAAGGTTCCGTGCGTGCGTACTTATACTTAAGTGACTCGGGTTTTGCCAGTGAGTTGTCCCATGTAAGCCTGGCTCCCTCGTTGCCCTCAACCTTACAACGTTCGTTTCCCGAGTGGCTGACTATATGCGCAGGGTTATTGCAACACGGGATATGGAGCGCGCATGAATGACTTTGACCCCCAAGCTACAACCAACTCCCATTGTATTTGCTACACTCCTCGTCTACTCCAAGGTCACTATTTTGCACTTGTTGTCATGGCCGCCACTGGCGAAGACCAAGCTGCAATCAATCATGTTCTCGAGGGCGCAGCTGTAGTCGACAAGAGCATGCAACTGCAGCGATGGCTATATTATAGTCGTCTACTGTCTGCACTATTACATTGAGCGGTGAGTGGAATCTCTACTTTACAAGGGGGCACGGTTATGGTTACTCGAGTACGACCCCGCTTCGCTTACTACAGAACGCAAGAAATACATACGGTGCTAGCAGTTGTATGATGGATAGTTTACATTGCATGGTGGGTATCGGAGTACAATTGTTCGTGGAGCTTCAATAATGTTAGCGAGCAGTGGCAGTGATCGATTTGGTACACTTACTCCTTAGGTCACGTCGCAAAATCAGGCAAAGCCGACTGTTTGGTCAACAGCTCGTTCAGGTTTCGAGCGACTATCCCAGCACCTTCTTTCACCTTCTCTCGGTCGTCCTCGCATACCTTCGGCAGGAACTTGGTCTCAAAGCGGTCAGGATGCCAGCGCTTGATGTAGTCCTTAATGACATCCTTCGCCGACTTGTGCCTCACGTTGGGATGATGCGGTGACAAGATGTATCCACGCATTGCATGCACGGTGAGCTCCTCCGGACTATTCACCCGTTGCAGCACAGGCCATGGGAACGAACTCCAGGTGTACAAGTCCAGATTGGATAGATCCGCCCAACGCCGCTCGTGTTCCTCGAAGATCTTCACTAACTCTTCCCTCGAAAGCTGCTTGGCATGCTTTGTATAATTCTGCTGCTCCTTCAGCTCGTTCATACGCTGATACTGCTCGGCTTGCTGGCGTGCGTGCTCTTGCTGTCGACGCTCCCACGCTTCTCTCTCTTGTAGTGTCGGTGGTGGAAGGGAGGCTGCCGCTGCGAATTTCGACTGAGCGCTGGTCTCACTGGTTGGAGGTGCGCCTGCGGGCTTCCAGCCGCCGCGCGTTGGCTTGACGCTCGGCGCAGGAGTACTTGACGGAGTAGCTGTGGAAGCCTGCGAATGTGTGGAGGCCTGAGTGTAGGTCGATGAACTGGAATGGCCCGAGGAGAACGAGAAGCCCGCTGAACTCTGGTAACTGGATGAAGATGCGGTGCTGCTACGGTCAGCAGCTGCACTGGCAGACGAACTAGCACGACCGGGGATACTGCGAGGCGCAGACTGCGACGCAGACACGAACGTGGTGGAACGAGGCGAACCGTCAGACGACATGCTATCGTTGCGACCCCGCTCGTACTGCTTCAGCAATGCCTCTTGCTGACGAATGAACTCTGGCGTAACGTTCTCGGCATCGAAGACCGGATTCTCATCCACTGCAGAAGGAGCATTGCGCTGGTTCCCATTAGGTCGCTCGGTGGACCCTCGGCCGGCGGCGTCGGCTTGACGTTGCATCTCAGCTTCAACAGCCTGTCGCTGGATCGCTTCACGCCGTCTGTTCTCTTCGAGTGACTGTTCTTCGCGTCGCTTTGCTTCTTCACGTTCCTGTGCTTGTCGCCGCCGTTCATCCGCGCGTCGCTTTCTCTCCTCTTCCTTCAGTCTCTGGCCCTCCGCGAGGCGTTGAGCCTCTCGAGCCTCCTGCTCTTCTCTTCGCGCTCTTTGCTCCGACTGCACTCGCTCCACCCGTTGCGCCTCCTGCGCCTGTTGTCTTCGCTCATCGTCTTCGCGCTGCCTCTCGGCCTGTGCATGACGGGTCTCGTCGAGCCGTGTTTGTTCCTGCAGCCCCTGGTCATGGAGTGCCGCTTCACGAGCCTGGAGCTGCTCCTCGAGCGTGCGCAGCATGGCTTCCTTCGTCTGGAGTTCTTCGTCTCGGTGGTGGATCTCGGACTCCCGGCGAATAATATCCGCTTCTTTCTGGGACAGCTCTATCTCGACCACCGCCAGTGCTTCCTCCCGTTGCTTGGTGTCCTCCTCCCTGTCCCGGAGCGTCACTTCTCGCACACTGAGTATCTCTTCCCTCTCGTTGAGCGCCCCGTCCCTTGTCGCCACCTCCGCCTCCTTACTGCGCACGGCCCGTTCTGCGCGAGACAGCTCATCTGAGCTCTTCTGCACCTCACGGATCTTTGTCCGTATCTCGTCCTCCTTCCGCAAGATCTCGTCTTCTCTTGCCCGAATCTTGACCTCTCTCTGCCGAACCTCGACCTCCTTACCATGCAACTCGCGCTCCCGTAACCTCACTGCCTCCTCTAGCTTCCTCGCCGAAGCCTCCAGTTTCCTGGCATCCTCCATCTTATTCCTTGCTTCTTGATCTCGCTGTTTCGCCTTCTCATCTCGCTTTCTAGCTTCGCTATCTCGCCGCTCTGCATCAGCCATCATTCTCTCCGCATCTGCTGCTTTCCGCTCTGCGACATCGAGCTTTTGCTTAACCTCTTGTTCCCGTGAGTTGAGGCTCTGCAGCTTCTCGTCCAGATGGAGATAATTCTCGATTCTCTCGAGGTTGTCAATGCCGTACTCTGCTTCGTCCCAGCCGATGTCGTCGAACTCGTCGGTACCGTGGGCAGATTCATCTGAGGGTAAAGGCGAGAGAACAGCGCCGTCCGGACGAGTGAACAGGTCTGGTCGCGAGCGCTGGGAGCGAATGGAGTACGATCCAGCGGAGTCCCTCCGACTCTTCGTGCCATGCCACATCCGTGTCATGGGGCTCGTCTGTGGAAGCCTGACGTCGTCATCGCTGGTGAAAGATCGCTTGGGTCCTATTGGTCTGCTGGTTCCCGTAGCCAGACCACTCTGCACGCTCTGTGTGCCCAAGAGTCCTGCAGAACCAGGGCTTGAATCATATCCCCAAGAGTTCTTGCTAGCCGTCCTTGTCTGCCGCAGACTCTCTGGTGAGCCACGATGCTTAGACGACGCGCGCGAGGCACCCTGATTCTTAATGGGGATGCCTTTCCTCTCGGTCGGTGGTGGATACTCCACACCGTTGATAACCGGAGTGAACGGGAACTGGCCATCCGAGGTGAACTGGGACCACGCTGGAGAGGGCGCAGGTAGGCGCTCGTCAGTTCGGCGGCTGGATATGTCTGAGGGTAATCGGGGTCGAACAAGCTGTAGTTGTGCTTCCCGCTGCTTCTCTCGTGCCCTTGCGGACTGCGGCGCGGATTCCTCAGGCATGTTCCTCTCTCGCGGAACATACCCAGAAGAGGGGACTTCGGGTTCTATCTGCACGTAGCCAGATTGTATGCTCCCTGACCTCGAAACACGCCCGGTGCTGCTGGCGAAGCTGTCGCGTCGCCCTGACGGCGGTGGCGCCGGCGAGTCCGACGCCGCATATGCAAAAGCGCGGGACGTTAGCCCAGCTCCCTCAGGCGTCGAGGGAGGCAACCATATCTCTTGTTCCGAGGAGACTAGCGATGTCTTACTGGTTCGGCGACTAAGGCCGCTGCGCGCAAGCTCAGGCATCTCCACGTCCGTAGGTACACCATGCATTGAGCCGCTGAGCATCGCGGATAAACCGGACATTGGCTGACCACCCCTCATGGAACCGTTCGGCGTAACAGGCTGTCGACCGTAGGAGTTCCGCGACCGGTCGGGCGGTCGTTCCCCTTCGTCTGTGGATTACAACATGAGCACCGTAAACTGTGTCGGTGAACTTGTTCACCAACCTAGCCGCGATGATCTCGCACTCGACTCTCCGCGTTGGCTCCCCGTAATGCTGGAGGCGTCCGATGAGCTACGTGCGCGCGGAGAACGGAAGTGTTGTAGTTCGCCGCCCTGTTCACGCCAAATCGCTTGAAGAATTGCCTCCTGTTCCTCGAGCAAAGCTCCGGGAATCGGCCTTCCCTCAATCCAGCCCCTTGCTTCTCTCACATGTGTCATGATCTGAGTGAATTGCTCTTGTGCGATTCGCCGGATGGAGGTCATGGAGTTCTCGTAATTCTGGTGAATTACAGATTTCTCTTCCTCGTCATGCCCACGCTCCAGCAGTTTCCTGTCCCTATCCTCCTTTGCCTCCTCCACCAAATGCATGAGGCCCTCCTGGATCTTCGCTCGGAGGGCCGTCTCGAAGTTGGACTCCGGTTCCTCGCTCGCAGCGAGAGGAGACGAGCCTCCCTGCTCGTCGATACTCGGTAGGTGGGTAGGTGTCGCCACAGTAGCCATCGGGTGGTATTAGTCAAGAGCGTCGGCAAGGAGGGTGGCAGGTGGTGATGGATGCAGGTACAGGTTTGAGAGAAGGCAGGTGGCGTCAGCAACTAGGTTGCATGCCAGAGAGGTGGGGAGGGGGTGTAGATACGAGACCTGGTAGTGCGCGATCGTGCCTCATGTTTAGCACACGTTGTGGAAGAAGCAGGTGAGTTGTCGCTTACCTGGTCGACCCGCGCCGCAGGTCTGGATGGCAAAACTGGAGTTACGTGAGTAGGTGAAGCTGCAGATCCGTCGCCAGACGTTTGAGGACGCTGTCCCCGATAGCGATGGTTGATCTTATATGTGTCGTCCAGGCCTGCGTGACGCGTCGCTAGAAGGCTTTCCTCTCCTCTCCACGCGTTCTATGGGCGCTTCCCGTGCAGCGTGCATCGGAGCCTTCCATCCTATATCCGGCAACTCCCACTGCCGTTCTAGGCCTTTTGAGTCGAACGTCCGTCGACTCATCTCGCGACCCAGTCATTCGGTAGACGGTGATGATCGAAAGCGAGCGGGTTACTGTACCCTTTCGACCGTTAGTTCAGTCACAGGTCACAGGCCCCCGTGAACTAGGCTTGTAGTTCATAGGTCACAGGTCACAGAAGCCTCTGAACTAAGGTTTTCGGCGGATGGTCACACTGTACTCGTAGGGCGTCCGCTCCTCGCCGAATGTAGCAGATTGCCGTGTGCAGTGGGGTGAATGGAGCTTGAATCTGGTTGCTGCCTAGTAACTAGAAGATTTGTGCTCTCACCACGCACCCCTCCATTGTATGAACATTGAACTATAGGTCACAGGTCACACTCCGTGAACTAACGGTCGAAAGGGTACAGTATTCTATGCTCTCATTATGTGTTTTGGTAATAAGGGTCTATGGGCACCGGGACCCGATCCTGGCGAGTACTGCTATTAGATAAGCGCTCACGTCACGAACACAAACAGCTTGAAGAATCAGCTTGATTATGGGTCGGTCATACGAGCGCTCAATCAAAATATGCACCACAATAGGACGGGTATGGTGTTCTTGACTCAAGCTTGGGCTCACGATGATACAGCCTTTGCCACCCGGCTCGCCTGAAATACTCACGTGAACTCTACAGTCATGGTTCGTCTTGAAGAGCTCTCCGGCCATCTATTTGTTTCGGGTGGCCATGCGATCATGGTGAGATGGCCGAGCGGTCTAAGGCGCCAGACTAAGGTTGAATCGATGTGGAGCGGTTACATTCCATTCGTCTCGATTTGGTAAATCTGGTCCGAATTCATGGGCATGGGTTCGAATCCCATTCTCATCATCTTATTCATTTTGCTCACCGCGTCCTCCTACAGGAACTGGCCAGAAACGGGACGAGAATCATTGCAGAGAAAGAGCGACGCCAAGGGGACGCAATGAGCGCCAGAAAGTGAGTGAAGCTTGCCCGAGCCTCCGAGTCGAGTGGCACTCTGAGTCACTGAGGCTGAGACCTACGTGTATTGCACGCTCACTGGCTCATCCTTGTCGCTGATCACATTCCTGACTCAGAAGCAGTACACGAAATCCACAAAGGTATGAAGAAGGATGTTATGACGGTATCTTGCTCCTTCGTTTGCCTGACTGCCTCCGCAAGCAATGTACCTCCTGCCCAGGATATGAACAGATAGGCATAGGCAAGGCTGGATAACAGCACGGCACCGCAGACATATAACACGAGGTGCCAATGTTGTTGATTTGGCAATCCACGACGGAGGGAGTGAGACCACACACGACAATCACAACTCGAACCTCTGAGACCTCACACGACAATCACGAGTCGAACCACAATTCGTTCTCGTCATCACGAAGAACCGCTACACGTTCCCATTTGTTTTTGTCTTCTTGTGATTGTATTGCGATTTGTACGGTAGCAGATGTGTTGGACGTAGTGTGCGTGTTCCGATGCGAAGTACCGACGATTGGGGATAACATGTTTAGAAGGTGACCGAACTGGAGTGTGATTATGAGATAGCATCAGCATGCGATCCATTTCATGCTTTACATGGGGTAGAATAGTCGACAACAGAATACAGTATCCAGCAGGGGTATACATGCGGTGGCGCCGTATTGTTACATAGCCCCCTCGCTCCTCGATATGACGTACCTGCGCAAATAGTGAGGTCAATATCCACACCGATGAAACATCTACCGTCGTACCAAGCATGCAGTACACCCGGAATCCATCCGAGAATCGATAAGCAGACGTTGATCCAGAAGTCTGGGCACGTTGACATGTCAGCAACTTGTACACCCTGATGATGAGTACAACATACCAGCACGTAGGCCTCGCTCTTGCGGATAACGAGTGCAAGTCAGTTCCGCGGAAATTGGGTATCGAACCACTACTCACTAAAGAAGACTGCGAGTGGGGGAAGGAGCCTGCGAACGGCCATGGTCAACAGGCTTGTTTACAGAGGGGCCCTGTTTACTCACAGTGCCAGAAAATACAAGCAAACGTCGCTTGTGGACGACACACGCTGCCGAGGTGCGACCGGTGCAGCGCCGTAACCTGTGGTTGTGGCCATGACGCTCGTTTATACCGATAAGTTCAATTGATATGTGCCGAGTGGAAGTCGTGAAGGTCGTAAAAGGGTAACTGATGGAGCCGACGACGAGGTTGCGGCGTTATATACACTGTTCCTGTACTGCGGAAGCTCGAGGCTCCGCATGCGGGCGGCTGTGCAATTCTCTGCTGATGACGTCATGCAGCGGTCGGCGCCTTGCCTGCGTTATGTAGCGACTCGACGCGGACTTCGCGTTTCTGCGGAGGGCAGTCGAGTCGAGTCAAGTCAGGGACGTCACGGCTCGCTGATGCGAGTTGTTTTCGAGTCGAGTTGCCTCAAGAGGTGCCAACAACAGCGGCACGTGATGTAAGGCTAATTGGGACGTGAGCCACATGCCAGGTGGCACCGCCTGACTTCCCCCATGCTAGGCATTGCTGGCAGTGGCAAAGTACCGGCATCAGCGGAAAGAGCGGAACCTTATATAGCTTTGGATTAGGTGTCTGCGCCTAGATATACGTACCAAACTGGCCGGGCAAGGTCGGGCCTTGGGGACAAGACACGGCCCTCTGTAATGTATTATATACAGTTATCTTGGCCTACATATGGCTATCTATAAGATAAAAAAGGGCCTTATAGGCAAACCCTGTCCAGTCGAAGCCAATGGCAAGTGCCAGTGACCGGCACATGAGATGACGTCAGACATAGGCCGGCCACATACCTTATCAGTCACAGTGGCCATTGGCAGGCTTCATGACCAGAGACTATCAGGCCGTGTATGCCATGACTACATCTGGCTCGGACTGCTAAGGTATTGTGCTTACTGGCTGATCATTGGGGACTATAGGCCTTGTACCGTAGCCACAATGAGGGAGAACAATTATTTTATTCATTGTATAGTAGTACAGGCGGCAGGCCAACAAGCACGACAGGCGAGCAACAACTCCATGGAGACAACAGGCAGAGCAGAGCATGGTACGTACAAACAGAGCAGCTAGCAGATGACCGCGCGGTCGACACGAGGTGGAGAACGGGCACACGAGCATAAATAACTGTATCGATTGTGAGTATATGTCGCGCAGGCGGGCACAGCCACATACCTAAGCAGTGTCGTCAGACGAGGCGGGGGAAGAGCCAGCGCGAGATTGTGCAGAGTCGTCCGGGCTCATGGAGGCGTTGGCGGGCGGAGCAGAAGCGGTGACAACGGCGGCAGAGACGGGTGTAGCGGGAACAGCAGGCTCAGTAGCTGCAGAGACAGGTGCGGCGGGAGCAGGCGCAGAGGCGTCCGAGGCGGCGCCGGATGGACGAGTGACAACCGGGGGCACGGTAGCAGGAGGGACAGGGGCGTCGACGAGAGGAGAACCGTCAGTGGAGACGGGAGAGGACCCAGAGGTCGGGGCATGATCGCCAGCCGCCCCCGACGCAGAGCTGGTATCGCCAGCAGCCGGCGACGCAGAGCTTGTGTCGCCAGAGGTAGATGCGGAGGGGCCCATACTCGAAGTCGACGGTGCTGTAGGTGCGTCTGTTGTGCCACGCGCGCGCCGGACACGGCTGTTCGCGATCATGGACAGGGACGACGGACCTGCTAGGAGACGACCCGAGTCGTCGTGATGGCCGGGGCCAAAGACCTCGCTGAAGGCAATGAGCATAAGCAACGTCGAAGAGAGAGGATATACGCACACATTGTACCACTCGATCGTCTCCGCCGCCCACTCCTCGTCCTCGAAGAGCTGCATGAGGTTCCTGTAGAAGGCCTCATAGACGAACTCTTGGTCTTGTTCGCACCACTCGACTTGACTGTCCAATCCGAAGCGACTCTGTTCGAGGAGTGAGATATGTAAGTGCAAAAGTGGACCCAACGTTACCAAGGCGGCAAAGGAGCAGATGGACTCGGGGACCGCACGAGAGATGGCGTATGTCTTTGCGATGGACTTCTTGCCCGCATTCCATCGCATGACGGTCGTGTTGGCCCCTTGCGGCGCTTTGGCGGTGCGCGGCCCCGTGATGATGCTACGATAAATCTAGGGAGAGATGTCAGGCAGCTATGGACAACGTATATCGTACGTACCGCAGCAAGGAGCGGCGACTGCAACAGCTTGTCGGCAGGTGCAGCAGAATCGTACCCGTCTTCAGGGTACAGCAACGAGGGGAAGTGGTCCGCGGTCATCTGGACCTTGCCTTGCAGTGCAATGTCACAGAATCTTCAGCAGGCTTGTAAGCGGCATTGCGTACGAGCGAAGATGGGTACTCACTCCTGGGGGCTCCTGTCGAAATGGGTACGGAGGGAAGCCGGGCAGAGCAGACGGGCGGTGGCGAGATGGTGGAATCCACGACGATGTTTCGGGAGGTCGTCGTCGATAGCGGGGATGTCCTTGACGTTTGGGATGAGCTTGAGGATGATCCCCTTGACCTTGCCCCCGTCATCCGATCGAGACTGCTTGATGACCTTCTCGAGCTGCGTGAAATGAGTAGATCGCACAGCGGAGAACGAGGAAAGTGTACTCACGAAGACGGATACGTGCCGAAGGACATCCAAACTGCCCTGGGTCTCCACCACGAGCGACTCAAGTGCCGGGAGTGCCTCCTCCATGTCGCGGAAGAGCGCGGAATACTCGGTGGCCTGCTCGTCAGATCTTCGAGTGGATATATGCGCCCATTATGGTCAGCTACGGGCATGAAGACGGGTACATGCGGTACTCACATGTCCTTGAGTATGGCGGCGGCGTCCTCGTATTCATCGCGGCGGGTATAGTAGCAGGCGGAGACCATGCACACGTACGGCTTCAGGAAATATCCCTTCGTCCGGGCAAGTTGCCGGCCACCCTTCCTCCAGGGTGCCAGAATAGTGCTGTGAGGCGCTACTTATCAGGCTATTGAGGAAGCGACAACGATCTACGCACTTTTCTTTGTCTGTAGTCTTCTCGGCCCTCATCGCCCGTAGCAGGTCACCAATTGGCCCTGGCTCCGCCAGAACATCCCCTCCGTCGCCCTCCTCGACTTGAAGCTCCTATATGCGTCGCAAACAGCAGTAAGGATGGAACAGACAACATAGTTAGTGGAGAACTCACATCGCTGCCCAGCCCACTGTCCTCCTCGTCCGAAGACTCGTCGCTCTCATTGTCGTGGACCACGCTTCTGGGTTGCTTACCGGGCCGAGGGGGAGGGCCAAGAGGTTCTGCTGCCTTGCGCTTGCCGGACGAAGCGTTGGGCTGCCTTGGCCTCGCACCCTTGTTGATTCTGGCGACTTGGTGTGATCTAGGCATGGCGAGAGATCCGACGGAGATTGCGGTCGATGGTCAAGCTGCGATCGAGGACACGAGGCTAGCGGACGGCGCTTTATAGACGTAGCCACTCGTTGAAACTCAGCTGTCAGAACATGACGTAGAGGCATCATGTATGACAGTGAGCTATGAGTGTTGTTACATCGTGATGCAGGACAGCCAGCGCAGTGTGCGTAGAATAATAACAAGATGTAGGTGATGCACAAGGATGAACGAACCATGACCAGCGCGACAGAAAACACAGGAGAGAAGCAGGAGACGTACTATTGTTCTATGATACCAGCGTAGTTAACTTATCAGGGTCCGAGAGCTGGCTTGCAAGTCGGGTCCGTCGCTCTTCGTCAAGCTGCGCGCCGCCATGAGACGGAAGGCCACTGGTGCGTCGATGGCCATGTCGTCGAGACACCAAGTCTTCGAGACGGCTTGTAAGAGGTCGCCGACAAGCTGTGCATCAGCCTCCTTCAATCGTCAGCGTAAACATGCGATGGTACTCTATGCGTATGTATATACAAAAAAGTCCGCTCGTAGATCACAGCCAGTCCGATGGTAGCAGAGCGGGGGGGACGGGGAGACGATGGTATATAGAGACGAAACTGCGCACGTAAAAGTCGACCGCCGACCGTTGAACCCGAGCGAACGCATCCGGCTCGAGGGGACTCAGAGTGACGCCGCGAAGATCCTCTGGCAGAGACGGCCACCGCTGCATGATCGAAACGACCTCGCGCAGCGTCGGGATGGAGAGGTCCCAGAAGAGCGACGGTGGCCGCTCCCACGACGCAGTGTTAGGCTCGTGCTGCTCCCAGCGCGGGACGACGCGCAAGCCGGATCCGAGCGGGGACCACACACGGCAGACCTGGGCTTCACGCTCCCACCGCGCATACGTCGTGCAGTGCCGCGACTCGGTCAGTACACAGTCGAGCTCGATGAACTCGCAGCGCCAGTTAATCTGGTGGGCCTCCCACGAGATCTGCGCGCGGAGTTCTGGCTCGTCGAGGTCCTTGAGGGTGAGCTCGCGCTCGCCCCAGCGCACAACCGCGGAGTCGTCGTAGGACGAGAGGCCCCCGGTGCTTCCGAAGAGCGACCTGATGGCTTGCCTGAGCTTCAGGCGGTCCTTGTTGCGCGCCTTGAGGTCGGGACGGACGGGCTTGTCGTCGACGCGATAGTCCCCCCAGAGCGCATCTTGCCATGCGCCGGCCGAGAGGGGCTGCGCATGGATCTGCTTGTCGACGAGCCGTTGTCGACAGAACCCGCGGATGCGCAGGTAGTTGTGTCGCAGACGACTACCTTTGTCGCCCTCCACATCGAGGAGGAAAGGCGGCGGCCAAAAGAAAAGCGCGGGGTGTTGAATGCGGGGGAGGGTGCCGACGGCCTCGAGCGCATCCACCCATACCTCAGGGACCTGGCCTACTGACGGTGGCGCGTACTTGAGGAATCGAGGCGGCTTCGCCTCGGCTTTCGGATCGGCGACCTTGGGGGCGCGAGTGCCGCGATGGGTCTTGGACGAAGAGGCGACGGGGCGAGGCGATTGCTCGTCGTGTCGGATGGGGTCGGGGAGCCGTGCTCGCTTTGCCGGCGGAGATGGTGCGGGGTCGGGAGCAGGAGCGAGGAGAGGTGGGAGCGCGTTGTCGAGTAGTGTTTTGAGGACCTCCTCCTGCATTCTGTACGGCCAGCGCCCAGGGCTGCCTGCGAGGCCCTCGAGAGTCGTGTCGAGACGCGGGTAGGACAGGTCGACGTCGAGCTTGTTGCAGACGGGCTCGGGGTAGACGACCTCGACGACGTGCACGTACCTCGTCAGCGGCTGGATGAACCAGACGGGTACGCCGACGCGGAAAAGCTCTTGGGCTTCGCCCGCATTGGGCGTGAACGCCCCGCGCACAGGTAGCGCATCTCGCGCGACGTAGGACAAAAGCCCTTGACGCGGCTTGACGGTGTCGTAGTAGACGTGCAGGCCGCACAGCTCGAGAGTGAGCCGCTGGACGTGAACGGCGAGGAGGACGGTGCGGTGTGCGGTAGCGGGGAGGCGGGTAAGCTGGTCCATGGCCCGTTGAATAGTGAAACGCAGTCTCTCACCGCATGCGATCTCGCGCGAGCGGCGATCCGAGGTCCAGTAATTGATACACCTCTGCACCTCAGCGCAGAGCCGATTGCGGAAGTCTGGTTCGAGGAAACCGAGGTCCGGGACGCCACAGGCGTTGTCCGGGGCCCACAGCCTGGCGTCGATGGGCTCGAAAAGTTCGCGGCCCGCGCGGACGTCCCTGACACGGCCACCCTCCACCGGGATGCAAGCATGGTGGGGGGACGCGGGGTCGTAGAGCTGTGGCCAGATCGTATATTCCTGCGGCCCCCACCGCCCATCCGTGCGTGTTGCGACTTGGCCAGGCGTTGCGACCGGGAATTCCGGCATCCACTTCGCGTTGGGTGTTGTCACAACCGCGCCCGGGTGCATGTTCCACCGGGAGGCGAGGCGTCCGTCATTCCAGAGGAAGTCGGACGGCCGCAGCGACGTCGTACGCTTGTCTGCCGTCCACTCAGGTCGTGTATCGTCATAGCAAGAGTGAGTGGTACGCACCGAACAGTTCTGGGGTCTCGCGGAGCTCCAAGACCTCCGCTTCAACATTCTCGTCCCCTACGACACCCACTTCCCCCAATCCCAGCTGCGCAAGGAGCTCGCGAGGGGCAGTCGTCGGGACTTCTTCACGACGGACTGGCGCGGACTCCTGACGGCCGCTGATTCAATCGCAAATGCAGACATTAGAACAGCGCGGAGCGAGATTGAAGACATACCTCTGTGTGGGACGCGACGTATGCATCCAAGACATCTTAAAAAGCTCGTGGAGGTGTATAGCTACACTACCTGCGTGATGAGCGCAAACACAAGACGGAACTGACGACGTACCGGAAGCTGTAAACCAAGAAAATGAAGAGGGCCGGGGCTTGGGCTTGAGATCCAAAACCGGGCGACAGGAGGGTGCTCCCTGCTATCGCACGCGGTCGAGAGCGGCTGACCCGAGGTGTAAACCTGGGGTCGCACGGCTCTGCTGGGGTTGGAGGCGGAGGACGGCGACGCGCGAGACGACGACGACGCGCGAGACGGTGACGACGCACGAGAAAGCGACGACGCGCGAGAGGGCGACGAGCAAGAGGGCGACGACGAGCAAGAGGGCGACGAGCAGCGAGGGGGCGACGAGCAGCGAGGGGGCGACGAGCAGCGAGGGGGCGACGAGCAGCGAGGGGGCGACGAGCAGCGAGGGGGCGACGAGCAGCGAGGGGGCGACAGCGAGGCGTCCGGGGCTTGAGGTCCAGAGACCGGGCGACAGGAGGGCACTCCCTGCTGTCGCACGCGGTTGAGAGCGGCAGACCCGAGGTGTAGACCTGGGGTCGCACGGCTCTGTCGGTCTGGAGGAGGAGGTCGAGGAGGGGGAGGTCGCCAGAGGTCGGGGCGGCAGAGGAGGCGGGCGAGAGGAGGACGGAAGGCAAGAAGGAGGAAAGAAGGTTGTGCGAGACGTGTGGGATGAAGGCGTGAGAGCGCCCTCGGTTCCCGGAGAAGTCCGAACTTCCTCGGCGTTCGTCCTTCCTCCCACCTCCCTCGCCGCTGCCTCTACTCCCTCCTCCTCCTCCTCTCGTCGCTGCTACCACCTCCCCTCGCCTCTCCCGCTGAGTCCGACGTCAAGAGACGTGCGCGCGAGGCCGGCTATACAGCCCGCCTCGCCCCGTCATTCTGCGACCTGGCCCGGGGGTGTCCCGCGGCTGGGTCGCATACTTCAACCTCCCTCGCGGCCGCTGCCTCGGGCCCTCAAGTCCACCGCTGGTCACACCTCCCTCGCCGTCCCTCCCTTCTCGCAACCCCGGCCTCAAGTGACGACGCACGAAGCCCGACGAACACTGTGTAACTAGGTGCGTTCAGCCACGCTGTCATCGCGCGCGACTGACACGTCCCCGCCATTCTGCTACCGCCTCCCTCGCTACCCCTCTCTCCTCTCCGACGTCAAGAGACGTGCGCGCGAGGCCGGCTATACAGCCCGCCTCGCCCCGTCATTCTGCGACCTGGCCCCGGGGGTGTCCCGCGGCTGGGTCGCAGCCTTCAACCTCCCTCGCCGCCGCTCCCTAGGGCTCTCAAGGCCGACGTGCACCGCCGCTCACACCTCCCTCGCCGTCCCTCCTTCTCGCATCCCGGGCCTCAAGAGACGACGCACGAAGCCCGACGAACACCACGAAGCCAGGTGCGTGCAGCCATGCTGCTATCGCGCACGACTGACACGTTCTCGCCGTTCACACCTCCCTCGCCGTCCCTCCCTTCTCGCATCCCGGGCTTCAAGAGACAGCGCACGAAGCCCAGTGAACGCTGTGTACCCAGGTGCGTCCAGCCGTGCTGCCATTGCGCGCGAGTACTGATACATTGATCAACGATGCCTACGCCCCCATATCTTCCTAGTACCCCTCACCTCTTTCTCCCCCGACGTCAAGAGACGTGCGCGCGAGGCCGGCTATACAGCCCGCCTCGCCCCGTCATTCTGCGACCTGGCCCCGGGGGTGTCCCGCGGCTGGGTCGCGGCCTTCAACCTCCCTCGCGGCCGCTGCCTCGGGCCCTCAAGATCG
The DNA here is from genome assembly GCA_029783445.1 of Fomitopsis palustris. NCBI lineage: Eukaryota > Fungi > Basidiomycota > Agaricomycetes > Polyporales > Fomitopsidaceae > Fomitopsis > Fomitopsis palustris. The sequence continues at coordinate 101,297 of JARAOQ010000055.1, forward strand.
CTGCTTACGCACTCGGAAGTCAACAACCGACACCCTCAAGACGACCGAATGCAGTCGGTCAGGGTGTCTCATTCAAGGATAGCGCACGAAGCCCGACGAACACCACGAAGCCAGGTGTGTATGTCAAGCCATGCTCATTATCTCGCGCGGTAGTACTGATAGCGAGCCCGATCCTACCTCTTCCTCGCCTGCGTCTGTCCCGCCAAGGTCGGCGACAGTCTCTTCATTTGGATCTGTACCAGCGACACCCACGTCCGCCTCGAACGGCAAGTCAGCCGGTTCGTCTACCCACCTACCCACGTCTGCTACAACCCACCCAAAGTTCGACGTCAAAGCTCTCCGCTGTCCCAACGTGTATAATAGTACTATTCTGTAGTCTGTAAGAACAAAGGGAATAGCAACAAAGCCCGCCGTCCATCTGAGTCTGTCCTCCAGGGACGCGTCGTCCGCACTTACCGGATTGAGCTGCATGGATGGCAGCTGCATGCCAATTACTGAGAGGTCAGCCCTTGCCTCCCCCCCATGCTCGAAAAGTGCCCCTTCTGCGGGAAACTCTGGAAGAAAGCATCATTTAATCTCCATTTTGGACGATGCAAGGCGAACCGTAGCGGGGGTGGGTCTGGGAAACGGAAGCGACCGCTGTTTGCGAAGGGCGAGCGACCGACGAAATTACCGAGGCGGGAGGATAGCAGGGAGAGGCAGGAAACCGGGGAGACGCTAGACCAGGTAAGTCCCCCGTTCCCTGGTGTGGTATTCATGCTGAATGGTGCCCTCCAGCTTCCAGAGCAGCCCGAGTTTGTGGTAGGCTCGTCAGGCAGAGTACCGGAACTCGAGCAGCCGGTCCCCGCACTTCCACAATCCCCTATCCCTGTGTCTGTGAGCCGCTCTGGTCGTGTCCGGAGACCCCCTCGCGCACTTCAAGACTTTCTACCGTCTTCGACGGGGGGTCTACCCGCGCATATACTCACCCGTGTGCAACCCGCGCAGCCGACGCCCTCTTCCCCCCAGCCGACGCCCTCTTCCCCCCAGCCCGCGGCCGCAGAGCCTGCATATACCGGCTCTCAGAGGTCTTCGCACACCCGGAGCCCGTCCCCGGTGCCCGCAGAGGTGGTCGCGACTGAAGCGAACCACTTTGGGGTGTTCCGGAAGTACCCTGTCGCCCCCCGACGTGAACCCGCTGAGGAAACATGTCTCTATGAACTATGCGACCACACGTTCATTCAGCGGGCCCGCCGCAAGCCTCCGGGGGGCGCCGTGCGCGGGTTTGGTCGCGTCATTGCTGAGCGAGTACGATCGCAAGCCCTAACTTCTACTCAGCGTCCGCCCACTGCCCAATCCCGGCCCTGGTACTTCCCCTTCCTGAATCCCAGCTCTTTTCTGCTCATGGAGTGGCAGTACACCGGCTCTAACCTCAAGTCGAACGGCGAGATGCAACGCCTCGTCGACGAGGTCCTTCTGTCTGAGCATTTCCATCCCCAGGACTTGCGCGGGTTCGATGTATCGCGCGAGACGGCACGCCTCGACAACATCGACGCTCTCGATGGCTGGCATCGAGTGTCGTTGTCCATTCCTGTACCGAAAGCTAAGGTCAAATACCCTTCAGAGCAGGACGCGCCCCACTTTGTAATCGAGGACGTGTACCACCGGAAACTACTCGACGTCATCAAGGAGGCAGCCGCAGACGAAGACGCTACTACGTACAATTGGATCCCCTACGAGCTGACCTGGAATCGACCTCTCGACGACGACCATCAAGACACTCCTGCCACAGAGCCAGTGCGACTCTACAGCGATGTGGTGAACTCGCAGGAAGCCTTGGACGAATATGCTCGCATCCGCGACTGGGCTAAGCAGCACTGCAACGACCCGCCTGAGGTCGAGATTGGGCTTGTTCCTATTCTCATCTGGTCCGACTCTACGCAGCTCGCCAACTTCGGGAACGCGTCGATGTGGCCTATCTACGTGTTCTTTGGGTTTGTTTCGAAGTATATCCGTGCACGGCCGAACTCTCTATTGGCCCACCACCTAGCCTACGTCCCAAAGGTGAGGGCAAATGCTCCGCGTGTTTAGTCAAGCTCACACTACTTCTAGCTACCTGATTCTTTCCAAGACTGGTATCAAGAGCTCTTTGGCGAGCCTGCATCCGAGCACACGGAGCGCTTTTGTCGCCGCGAAGTCATGCATGCCGTTTGGACGCTACTCTTGGATCCCGAATTCCGCAAGGCGTACGAGGAGGGCCTTCTCTGGGAGTGCGGGGACAAGATACTGCGCCGCCTTTTCCCCCGTTTCTTCATATATTCTGCAGACTACCCTGAAAAGTAAGTGCGCAACAGTCTTCATCGCGACAACACTGAGCTCCGTCACAGGATTCTCCTCGCCTGCATCCGGTATCTTGCCGAGTGCCCATGCCCGCGCTGCTTCGTCAAGAAGTCGGACATGCGCCTCATGGGGACTGTGCGCGACATGAAGCGTCGCCAAACGCAGCGTCGCGAGGACACCGAGCCAGTTCAGTACGACATCAACAAGACCCGCAGTTGGATCTTCGAGGACGGTATTGCGCCCAACAGCACGCTGATCAACAAAGTCCTTGCCTCGCGCTCACTTGTGCCCTTGCAGGTAAGTTCGCTCGCCGTGACGCGCTGCAAAGACTGACCCGTGCGGCAGAGCGCGTTCTCCGTATTCTCTGCGAGCCTCCCGAAGCCCCTCCAATTCAACCATTACCGCCTGTTTGGACCGGACAACATGCACGAAATCGAGGCCGGTACCTGGAAAGCCATCCTGATACACCTCCTACGGATCCTCCAGCTATTGAAGCACATCACACGGTTCAATCGACGGTATGTAGCGTCATATCTTGTCCCTAGTTTCTGGTGCTAACCCTCTAGCAGATTCCGCAAAGTGCCTACCTTTGGACACGACACCATCCGACGGTTCAGCAACAACGTGTCCGACCTGAAGCAGATGGCGGCACGGATGTATGAAGATATTCTCCAGGTATGAACGGCCTGTTTTCTGCTCGACATTGTGCTGATCTGCTGCTAGTGCATTATGCCGGTCATCGAGGGACTGCTCCCCGCGCCCCACGACGCCATCGTCCTCGACATGCTGTTCGCTCTCGCCGAGTTCCACGCCTTCGCAAAAATGCGCCTCCACACTGAGCGCACCCTCAAGCTATTCGAGAAGTCCATCAAGACCTTGGGCGAGGCCGTGCGCAAATTCGAAACGGTCACTTGCGCGGCCTACGACACCAAGGAACTCCCTCGCGAGACAGCGGCGCGAGGCCGTCGCGAAGCTGCCGCTGCTGCAAAGGCCAGCGGCAACAAGACCTCCGCCTCGGGGCGATCCAAAGGAAAGGGTAAGGCAGCAGCTCCAAAGGCCACTCGTAGGCCGGCTGGGAGCTCGCGGCACGTCAAGTTTCAAGCTTCAACCGTCAAGTGGCATTCGTTCGGCGACTACGTTGACGCCATTCGCGCGTACGGGACACTGGATGTCTCGTCAACTCAATCAGTAAGTCGATGTTGTGCCATGCATACTGGACTGTATTCATGTCGCTGTAGGGGGAACTGGAGCATCGGTGCCTCAAGAAGTTCTTCCCTCGTACCAACAAAAAGAACTATGTGATTCAGGTAGGCAAGCAGCAGCGCCGCACTCGCATCCTCGCCAAGATCAGGAGAAATTACCACCGCGCGCACGGTCTTCCTGCTCACGCAACCTCGCGTCCTCAAGCTAACCTTCCCGCTGTGCCGCCGCAAACTGCTGATCAGACGTCCGCCTCGGACGCGCGCCGTGGAGGGACTCTCTCTTTCGCTGATAGCGAGGAGCTGTCCCCAGCAGCACCAGAGACTCGGTACCAGGTGTCGGACTCTCAACGCTTCCCGGTCCACATCCACGAGTGGTTGGACCGGCATCGCGATGACCCGGCGACCAAGGTGCGTTTGTATTCTTGCCGCAGTGGTATGACCCCTCATTCGGTGCCGCAGAACTTCCTCCCCCACCTGAGAGACCACCTTCTCGCGCGCATGCTGGGAAAAGAGTATAACGGAGATGAAGACGGTATGTCCCCCGCCGACTTACGCCGCCTCAGCATTGAGAAGGACCGCATGTACCTACACAAGGTTCTGCGGGTCAATTACATGACATACGACATGCGCCGCGGACAAGACTCCATCAACCCTAGGACCCACCCCAACATCATGCTGCTTGCGCACGAAGACGACGACGAGGCGGGTGAACACCCATTCTGGTATGCTCGAGTATTGTCCGTTTTCCATGTGTACGTCCGCCTCGCCTCCTCTTTCCTGTCCCAACCCGACCGGGTTGAGAAACTTGACGTTCTCTGGGTGCGTTGGTACGGGCGGGACGCGACTGCCCCCGGCGGCGTCGAGACTCGTAGGCTCCACCGCGTTGGCTTTGTGCCCCACGAGGACCCGTATGCTTTCGGGTTCCTCAACCCAGCCTCTGTCGTGCGCGCATCCCATATCATTCCCGCCTACGCGCACGGCCAAATGCGCGATCTGCTGCCGCCGTCGGTGTGCGCGCGACGGAGAGATGAGGGGGACATGGACTACATGTATTACTACATCGGCATGTAAGTTCTCCTCGTCACTCCTCATGTTTTGTTCACTCAATGCTCTGTTTTTCGTGACAGGTTTGTCGACCGGGACATGGTCATGCGATACCTGCCAGGGGAGGCACCAGGGCATCAGGGAATGATCCCGACCAAGCGCAGACGTGACCGTACTGCGACCTCACATGCCGGCGCAGACGAAGCCGCCGACGAAGCCGCCGACGAGGAAGCCCACGCCGCCGCCCTTAACGCCTCACTGGCCGACTCCGTGCGGGCAGGCATTACACCGGAAGACGACGAGGACGAGCAAGGCGAAGATGACGACGAAGAAATGGATCGCTCAGATATGGAGGACGAGTCGGGTGAGATGGAGGGCGCCGAAGACTGGGTCGACGAAGACGGTGACCTGGGGCCTGAAGACGGGGAAGCTGATGAGGAGGAAGTATTCGATGATCACTATGCGCCGTTCTAACAGTGGACTTTGTACACCGTGTCCAGTACCTATATTCTAATCACACTTCATTCGGTCATCCACACGACCGTGTACTCCTTAGACTCGGGTGACAACTTTGCTGAGCTTGTGCACGACGACCTTGTCCATTGCTCTGTAGGTGTAGATACCTATAGGTAGGTGTAGATACCTATAGGTAGTCCTATGTATTTGAACATCTTACATTGTATTACATTGACTCATAGACATCAAAACATCCTATAGATAAGTGTATGCCATGCCATGCAAGGCTGTATCTGAGCCTGCCAGACCGTGAGAACATGATATTAGGCTGTCTGCGCCTATAAGGCCTTGGATGGATCCGGCCTTTTTGCTGATGCCGGGGATGTCGTGACAGACAGACTCCTCACGACGCGGTGTGCCATTCTATGACACACTAGATACACGATTGGTAGAGTCCAGTCAGTCTACATATAGTGCTCACGAGCCGCCAACCAAATCCTGGATGATAGTACAGATCTGGCCGGTTCTTCAAGTTGGCAGCTCGTCCGACTATGGTGGCCTCAGTGACTGAACCTTCGCATGTGTGGTCCTCTTCGAGTCGCATCTCTGCATTGTGTGAGGAGTTGAGCGGAGAAGAATAAAAGCTCCGCTTGT